>CM021101.1:347290915-347318214 GCA_007115665.2 Sequoiadendron giganteum
CTTTGGTATTGTTTTGGTCTGCTTATAGTCAACTCTTTTGTGATCATTTTTTGCTTGAAAGCTCTAGCTACTAATGTTTTCTTTGTTTTTTTGTTTGTTTGTTTTGTCAAAGGTTAATTGGGACGGTTTGTTTATTATGGTTGAAATATTTATTGTGGATGTTGATGATGAGATGGGCCTTTTGTTTTTTATCTAAGTTTTTATGATGCTATTTTTTATTTTGATATATTTCAGGGGACTAACCTAGGGCCTCGGGGTCTCATCAAAGATAAACGTTGCCTACGTTGTACACACAAAGGCTCGTAGTTCGCTTGGTTTGAAATTTTCTATTTTGTGGATGTTTTTGGTAGTTTTTATATTTTGAATTTGTTTGTATTTTTTATTTTTTGACTAAGTTGAAATAAAGCATGTGGGAAACCTAAGGGGACTGACCTAGGGTCTCGGGGGCTAAAAATTCTTGCCTACATTGTACACATAGAGACCACATAGTTCAACCATTGGACTCAAAGAATGAATTGTTTTTGGGTAAACAACATTGATAGAATGAATGATATCTTAGACTATTTGAGTGGAGGAATAACCCAATGATGTTGTTTTGTTTCGATATTTTCTACATGTTTTTTATCTTTGTTGTTTTGTAGTGTTTTTGACTTTTGTTGTTTTATGACCTTGATTGAATTTTTACCAAATCTAAATCACAATTAGCTTTGAGAATTTTCCCCCAATAAAATGACTTACCTTAATCAGTGACAAGTCATGATTGGACATATGATTCATGAAATGGATGGGTGAATGTTGTGAAAGAGTGTTGATAGATAATAATGTATGTTTTATTCATACATAGTGCTTGTTTACCAAGTTTTCACTATGGTACTTGTCCTAGGAGCACCACAAAGTGGTTTTCACTCAAACGACATTTTATTTCTCTTTACTATTTTTCCTACTTTTTTGTATTTTTTTCTCTTTTTTCCAATTTTTTCTAACACATTTCATGTATAGAACTTTTTGAGGTGGTTGTTGTTCAATGGTTCAGCTAGAGGTTCTCCTTTGGGAGTAGCCAATTGATATGCCCCAAAGCCATAACTTGTTGTTATGATGAATGGACCTAACCCGTTAGGTTCAAATCTACCCTTGCCTTCTTGATTCAATTGTATCTTTTGATTCTCCTTGAGGACCAAGTCACCAACTTGAAGATTTCTATCTTTGATTCTCTTGTCATAGCTTCATTTGAGCTAATTCTAATAAACCTACAGATGATTTAACACACTCAAACGCCTTTCATCTAGGAGCTCTAATTCATTCAATTTGGATACTCTGTATTCTTCATTTCTTACCATGCCTTTTAGTGAGACTCACAATGAGGAGATTTCAATTTCGATAGGTAACACTGCTTTTGATCCATAGACCAATGAAAAAGGTGTGGTGCTAGTATGTGTGCGAATGTTGTTTCTGTAAGCCCATAAGGTTGGATTTAGCTGCAAATTCCAATCACGACCGACATCATTGATAGTATTTTTTAATATTTTTAGGATTGTTTTATTGGATGCCTCTATCTGACAATTTCCTTGGGGATAGTAGGGCGTAGAAAATCTATGTTGGATAGATAATTTGGAACAGAGTTCCTGGACATCCTAATTCTTGAATGGGGTGCCATTTTTTGTGGGATTCCATACCTAGAAATGAGATAATTCAAAATGAATTTTGATATTTGTTTGCCAGTGATATAGGTTAATGGAATTTCCTTTATCCATTTTGTGAAGTATTCTATTGCAGTGATAATGAATTTATGCCCATTAGATGAAGCAGGTGATATCCTACCTACCAATTCTAATCCCCATTGTGAAAAAGGCCATGGTGTTGTGACAGGTCTCAAATTTTGTGCTGGTGCATGAACTAGATCATTGTGTTGCTGACATTGTCAACACCTTCTAGAATTTTGAATGTAGTCTTGCTCCATGGAAGGCCAATAGTATCCTGCTCTGAGTAGCTTTTGGACTAGGTTAGGTCCGCTATAGTGGGATCCAAAAATACCTTCATGGACCTCTTGTAAGGTATTTTGTACTTCTTCTACATTAAGTCACCAAAGTAACATACCATCTAGGCTACGACGATATATGGTTTCTCCTAAGATCATAAAATGGGAGGTTCTACGAGTGAAGGTTTTCTTCTGAGCAGTCATTAAGTTAGGTGGTATGATACCATTCTAGATATAGTCAAAAGTATCTTGAAACCATAGGGAGTTAGGACCAACAACAACACATATCATTTCCAATTATGGGATGTCAAATGTTGGCACCAATAGTTGTTCCATGAGGAATTCATATTTAGGCACATTCTGAGGAATATCTAGCAGTGAGCCTATTGTGGCCATTGCATCAACAACTCTATTATTTATCTGAGGAATATGTTCAAAGGTTATTTTGATGAAGTACTCCTTGAAGCTATCCACCATTCTTTTGTATGGTAGTAATTTGTCGTCTTTTGTTTGGTATTCATCATTCACCTGTCTGATTACTAGCTATGACTCTCTAAAGACATGTAGCTCTCTTATTCTCCATTCGATCACCATTTTGAGCCCCATGATAAGAGCTTCATATTTTGAAATATTTTTTGTATAGGGGAATGCAATCCCATAGGATTTTGGTATACTATCTCCCTATGGTGTGAGAAATAATATTCCCGCTTCTAAACCATGTTGAGTATGGGACCCATCAAAGTATAGAGTCCACTGGCCTATTTTTTTTGTCTTCAATACACTCTCATTTAGAAAATCCATTGTGAGGGTTTTGTGATCATCTATGGGTGCTTCAGCCAATTGGTTTGCTATAACTTGTCCTTTTATAGCTCTCCTATCTATGTAATCTATATTAAATTCACTTAGGACCATCACCCATTTGGCTATTCGACCTGTTAAGGCTACTTTTGCTAGTAAATATTTTAGTGGGTCCACCTTTGATATCAGTTTCACTTTTTTGTTTAATATGTAATGTCTTAGCTTTTATGTAGAAAACACGACTGAGAGACAATCTCTTTTAATGGGTGAATAGTTTAGTTCATAGCCCACCTGTGTTTTTCTGATATAGTATACTACCCTTTCTTTATTGTTTTCATCTAGCTATGCCAGGAGAGCTCCCAATGTTGTTGGTGTGGGAGACACATAAAGTATCATCTCTTTTTCTGGAATTGGTGGCATGAGTACCGGAGGAGCAAGTAGGTATTACTTAACTTGATGAAATTATTGGTCACATCTCCCATCCCATTTGAAGGTGATTTCCTTGTGTAGGAGATGAGTGAAAGGATGATATTTTTCTGCCAGTTGTGCGATAAATTTCCTAATTGACTGTAGCTTCCCTTGTAGGCTCCTCAGCTGTTTGAGTGTCTTTGGTGGAGGCATCTCCATTATAGCTTTTACCTTTGCAAGGTCCACCTCTATCCCTCTTCTTAACACTATATATCCTAATAGTTTTCTAGAGGTTACTCCAAACACACATTTCTTAGGGTTGAGTCTTAGATTGTACTATTCTAATTGATCAAACACCTTTGCTAGGTTTGTCAAGTGATCTGCCATTTTGATCGACTTTGCTAGGATGTCATCCACATAGTCCTCCATGATTATGTGTATCATGTCATGGAATATGGTTGTAATCACTCTTTGATAGGTTCCTCCTACATTATTTAGCCCAAAAGGCATTACATTCCAACAAAAAGTTCCCCAAGAACAAGTGAATGTCGTTTTGTGTTGGTCACCTGGAGAAATATTTATCTAGTTGTATCCTGAGAAACCATCCATTAAGGAAAGAATCTCATGGCTTGCTATGAGATCTACTATCATGTTAATGCTTGGTAATGGAAAGTCATCTTTTAGACAAGCTTTATTCAAGTCCCTAAAGTCTGTACATATCCATATGCCCCCAGTAGGTTTGGACATTGGTACTAGGTTTAATATCCATTGTGGATAGTTGATGGGTCTAATGAAACCCACATCTAGTAATTTCTTTAGTTCTACCTTCACTAATAATGCTATCTAGGGATGCATCTTTCCGAGTTTCTATTTGATAAGGTTCGCTCCAGGGATTATTACTAGATGATGCACCACTAATGTTGGATCTAGCTTGGACATGTTAGCATAGGTCCAGGAAAAGTTTATCTTTCTCTCATTGATGAATGCTATGAAATTTTCTTTCTCCTCAAGATCAAGTGATGTTGCATGATATGTTATCTTTGATTCCTCTGTTGTACCAACATTTATGGATTTTATTTCTTCTACCAAGAGTGTTGACCTTTCTTGATATTTTGATATGGGAAGATTGAATCCTCCATCCTTGGGTGCCTCTGGGAGGTTTTCACCTTCAAATGCATCCTTTATTTTTCTCTTTTCAAGATCCGATAGAACCATAATGTGGTTTTCTCTAGGGGGTCATATCTTTATGTTTTTTCTTTCATTTTTGCAACTAGAAAATTCAATCTCTCCACTGAAGTATGCCTCTTGTTCCAGTTCCATGACATGCTTTGTGATCTCCTATTCGTATGTCTGCTCAAAGTCCCATGAACTCTATGATGGCCTCATCATTCTGGAATTGATCTAAAATAGGTTCATGTTGTTGTCAATCCCAATCTATGAGTTGAGGATAACATAGTGGGAGACTATCATGTTGGTTTGCAAAGTTTACAAAATTAGGTAAAAGGTTCAATATGGCTTTGGTGTCTTTTTCCCACTAGTTATCTAGGTCATCATTACTAGAGTTAGTGGAATCATATCCTGTAATTAAGGAAGGGGAATCCCATTCATATTCATTAGAGTCTGTTTCAAAATGGTAATAGATGTTGGGAATGGTTTCCATGTACTAGAGAGGGAACCTATCAATTCTAAAGTTTTCAAATAAATCTTCAATGGGTAATTCATTGTCCATAACATGGTAGATATCCAGTTCCTTAACACTAGCAGAAGTTTCTCATTTCTTCCAAGAGGTTTGTCTAGTTTTTGGAATGACCATGTCTTTTGGATTATAACCTAGCCCCATATTCTTCTATCTTTTTTCCACTATGATAGGCTTCGATCGGCCTTGTTTATGTAGTCCTAGGCCACCTGTTCCATTGTATCACATTTGTTTGACTAATTGATACCCCTTAGTGTTAGGATCAACTAAAATGGGTTGTGGCTTTTGGGGTTCTATTTGGTCCTCTTTGTAAATCATAGATGAAAAGTCCTCAAATATTTATTCATCTTTCATGTCTCCCCATTTGGTAAAAATAGTGGGTTTGGCTATCATTTGTACTATTTTCATCTCTTTTGGACCCCCATACACTCTAGTTGTTGGTGGAAGCATGCCAATGTAGAATGCTTGGTTAAAATGGTAGTGCCCATTGCCTTTGTCAAGTACTTGGATCTTAGCTTCTGCTTTTGGTTGTTCAGGTGATGCATTTTTGGTGGAGGTTGATGGGAGCATGGAAGGGTCAATATAATAAAAGGAATGGAAGGATATATCGTTGCTAGGCACATGTTGGATTTTATTGTATTTCTCCTCCAACTTTGCACAAAAATGGAAAGGTTCAGGATCAGCGTATAGTGTTACTTCTTTTCCTTCATGGGGAAACTTTAGGCATTGATGGAAAGTGGAAGGGACTGCTTGTAATGCATGGATCCAAGGACATCCTAGGAGTAGATTGTATGGTAACTCAAGATCCAATACTTGACAAGTAGTTTATGTTACTGTTGGTCCTATCAGCACTAGCAACCTAATTGTCCCTTCATAATTTCTTTCTAAGTCATCATAAGCCCTTATGGTGATACTTTTTCCTTTGTCAATCACGTCATCAGAGTACCCTAGCTATTTTATAAATTTTAAGGTATAAATTTTTAAACTTTCACCATTATCTATCAACACTCTTTTGACTGTGGTTTTATGAACACCCACCTCTATGTATAGAGCTTGATTGTGGAATGTTCTTTGTGGTAAATCTTTCTCTAAAAAGACTAACTGATTACTTGTGATTTTTCCAATCATGGCTTGGAATTGACTGGGATCAAGGTCATTAGGGACTAACATTTCCAAAAAAAATTCCAATATCTACCTATGCACGAGTGACAGTTTTAACAATTCTAGGATTGAGATGAGAGCAGGTGTCATTTTTAACTATTCCACAATGCTATAATCACTTGGTGATTTGATTGTGGGTTTGGGAGGTTCTCCTTGTATTGTAACTCTTCCTTGGTAGGTGGTTACATTGCAACTATTGTCTAATTATTACTACATTTTCCCTATTGTCATCAATTTGTGATAGGGTTCCTAAAATTTTGTCACCATATGTGTAATTAACATTATGGTAATCTTGTCCCTTTCCTTTATCGTTCCTCTTAGCATGGTTTGGAATTGGGTTTGATTATATTTGTAGGTCCTTATTTCAAGGATGATGATCAAAATCTACTTCCCCTTTGTCTATTAAAACCTGAATGATATGTTTGAGGCACATGCAATTATTAGTTGTATGTCCTTTGATCATATGGAAATCACATAAGTATTTCTCATTGTACCATGGCATCTTAAAACTAGGTTCCTCATAATTTGGGTGGTCATTTATTTTGATGAGGTTCTGTTGTACTATTTTGCACATGACAATCTCAAGTGACTCACCTAATATAGTAAATTGCCTCCTAGGTTGATCATATTGCCTATGTTGCCCTCCTTGATTTGTCTATTGGTTTACAACCTAATTGTTCTTGGTTGCTTTGTGTGTTGTTGGGACCATGGTTTATTTGTGCCACCTGTGGTTTATTTTGATTTGTGTTATGTGCATTCCGTACTACTCTAGCATCTACCATTCCATCATTTGTAATGTTCTTGTTCTTACCCCAAATTTTGGGTTTATAATTTGAGCTAGAGGGATTATATTTTGAGTTGTTTGTCTTTAAAGTTCCTCTTGCTATAAGAGCTCTCTCAATATGTAACCCTTTTTCAATTGCTTCTTTGAAGTCTACAGGACATAGCATAGTGAGCCAATAGTTTATTTTGGGTAGAACATTCATGATGAATATATCTGCCAACTCCTTGTCTGGTATGGGCCATTTGCATTGACTTGCTTTGTGTCTCCATATTTGCAAGTAGGAGGTGAAGGAATCTCCTGGGTTCTGTTTGATGTGGATAGACTCATGATGGTGACATCTTGTTCTATGTTAAATGCAAAGTGGGTTATAAATTTGCTAGACAACTCATCAAAAGTTTTGATTCTAGGTTGCAGATGAGTGAACCACTCCATGGCATGACCTGTAACACTACATGGAAAGACCCTCATGAGATAGGCATCATTATTTTGTACCTCCATACATGATACTAAGAAGTCTCATACATGCTCCACCCGATCTCCTACTCCTTTGTACTTTCTTTCAAATCTGGGTATCTCAAAGTTTTTTGGAAAGGGTAATGATGTGATGGAATGATCAAATGGGAATTGATAAATTTCTTGCATGGTATATGTTTTCCTCTCTTTTCCTATCTGCATATCTTCTATTTGTTGGGTGATAACATCTAGCTTCAGTTCCATCTTCATTTTTGGTATATGTGTTTGCAAACCCTACGTGTAATAACCTTGTTGTCCTATCAGGTTTTGGTTATAGATCAAGTATTGGGGAGGTATAGGACCTTGATAGCCATATGGGATGTAAGGAGGATTAATTCCTTGTTGTGTATAAGGAGGGTTAACTCCTTGTTGTGGGGTGGAACATATGGAAGGCTTCCCTAATGATGCATTGGCGGGACACCTTGTTGTTGGGACAACTGATTGAGGGTGCTCTGTAGCACACCCTGCTAGGTAGGAATAAAATGAAGGTTACCCTAATGATGCGTTGGTTGGACACCTTGTTGTTGGAATGGTTGATTGAGGGCACTATGTAGCACACCCTACTGGGTAGGACTAAAATGAAGGTTACCTTGATGATGCGTTGGCAAGACACCTTGTTGTTGGGACGGCTAATTGAGAGCACTCTATAGCACACCCTATTGGGTAAGACTAAAATGAAGGTTACCCTGATGATGCATTGGTGGGACACCTTATTGATAGTATTGGTTGTTCTGAGGAGGATTTTGTGTTCCACCTTGTTGAAGATATTGGTTATTTTGAGGGGGGCCTTGTGTTCCACCCTATTGTAGATACTGGTTATTCTGAGAAGGGTCAAGGTTGGATGTGCTTTGAGGTATGTATTGTCCAAGAGGTAGATTTTGATTCTGAGGTTCGTATTGAGATGGCTCCCCTTGGTACATTTGTGCTACCACTACTTGTTCAACCTGAGTTGGTTTTCTGAACAAGGGGTTCTCTTTGGATTGATCATTATTTTGTGAGAACACATGTGACATATTTGGCCTCTCTAGAGGTTGGGTTATTTGTCTCACAACCGAGTTATCCCCTAAGGGAATAAGGTTGGGGTCTTTGAGAGCTTCTATATTGAAATCCATGGGTAATTTAGCACCACTTTGTGCTAACTTGAAGAAGTAGGAATTTGGGTCTTTTCTTAACAACCTGTCCATTAGTTTGAGAACCTTAGGGTTGTTAGAATTTCAAAATAGTTCTTCCTTATTTATCTCTTCATCCTCATTTATCTCCTCTATGATCACTTGGTTTGGGTCTTGGTTACTTTGTTCCATAACCTCCTTTTGTTTGCGACTTATTTCCTCTTCAGTGAAAGTGTCTCTGTATACTGGTCTCTTCTAGGGAGTTTCAAGGTCACTTGGCCTATAGCCCCATGGGATACTCTCATCATTTATGATGTTTGTTGGTGGGATACTAGTGGTATTCTTGTTGGATTCCATCTTTTTTCTATGTTGTGATCTCGTGGTTGTCATAAACAACTTGGGTCTCCTATGGGAAAGTGGTATACTCTCTAGTTTGACTCCAATCCTAAAAACCTGATGTTGTCTGGTTCTTTCCTCTAGAGAAGTTAATTACCATGGAAAATTCTAGGATTTTGACCAAAGAAAAATAGATATAACCCTAGATTTCCCTTGGAAGCGCGTCTATAGAAGTTTGCTACCAATTTTTTTCTGTTTTTATGTAGCATTGAGAGGTGTTTCGTGAGAGCCTTTGGACTCAGATGTCTAAGTCAGAAATGACAACCTATGGATTTTACTTTAGTAATATTGACCTTGCTTCAGATCATGAAGTGGATAATTATTACCATACGGGAGGTAGTAATATGGGTCTTCTAGCTGCTATATTTTATTTTTCTTCCTCTTCGTTTAGGACAATGGATGCGGTGAGAAATGGGTGAGGTGTTTCATTTTCTTAAAATATAAAGTTTCTCAAACTACTTATGATTTCGGTTTGTGCACCTATAATGTGTGTGAGACTTGGTTGAATAATTGGTGCTATAAGATTTGGTTGTTGAACTAGGGTAGTTCGTCGCCAAATGGTCATAAAGTTGGTGGTGTTATGGGGTGGTTGCTATGAAGCTCAAGACCCTAGGGTTTGAGTGTTGTTTTGGGATGACACTAATTCTTGGAAATCAAAATGTTGAAGAACTAAAGTCTATATTCCACTTCCTTGTCCAGTGGATATGTTGTGGGAAAGTCTACTTGTACTATTTGTGAGTCCCAAGTAATTGTTAATATCATAAATGTCTGAGTAGAGGAATGACCTTAATGGTTTGTTTGATTTTGATTTCAAATAGGTAGGATGGAAATAATGGATGTGGGACTATTTGACCTTCTGTCTTTCCAATTGTTTTGGTTTGAACAATGATCTTGTGAAGAAATTTGTTTCAAATTTTTCTTCGTGTTTTGAAATATGGCAAGTGATAAGGCAACACTTTGACTGACTCAACAAGCATGGACTTATGTGACCTTCATGTCTATAACTTAGGTTATGAAATCACAACACCCAAGCCATAGTTTCCAAATGTTTACTTTGATTAATGACCCTGAAATGAAAGCCAAAATGTTCAAAAACCTTTAAGGAAAGATCCTTTCAAAGGAGTGCAAACATAAGGATTTTATCACAAGTGTGCACTTAATCAAAGGGTTTGTGATTTTACCATCTTGTTCAGTGTTTGTTTTGAATGTGTTATTTTCCTTTAAATCAAACACAAAATTTAATGTCAATTTTTTTTTAATGCAATGGGCTAAGTTTAACATAAACTACCAATTACAACCCTATGGGATAGACACCATTCTCTTAGGTAGGGCTTCCTCATGCTCCAAAGAGACGATCTTACATGCAACTTATGGCATGGGCTTGTAGTCGGACATGGAAAGTAACTTCTCGGAAGTAAATTTTGATGCACCACTTTCAGAGAATGTTTTTGGATAATAGGGTGACTTCTAAAATAATTTGGTTCTTACTAATAAATGTGAACGTGAAAATATGACACTCACCCGCTGGCCACTTAAGGCTCTTTAACTGTTCTTGTTCCACTTAAGGTATGGGATTAGGTGCAGCTTTTTGTCAGCACAACTTGAAGCTACTTTCTTATGAGTTCACAACCTTTAATATAGCCCACCAATAAATGTGCTTCAAGACCTTGCAATGATTTCTCCAGCATGGGATGTATCTCAAGGCAAGCCCCCTCTTTCAGGTAAAATTAAAAAATAAAGTACAATGCTCAAAAATGTTCTTTCACTCACCCAAGATCACCAAAAGGTGCGAAGGGAGAAGATAAAACACTTTAGCTTTTCCAATCAATGAATGCATAATGAACAATCCATAGCAATTTGATTCATTTTAAACACCTCGAGCGATGTTATCCCCAAATATTTGTGAATAAACAAAAAGTTATTTTTAACTTGCACCACTATGAAGTGTTCAAGATATCAAGCAATTAAGATATCAATGGTGAGAAATCACAAAGAAACCTTTGTTCATTTTTTATGAGCTCCAAATGAGGTTTCTCTAAGAAAGGAAATCCTTGTCTTATCTTGGTCAAAAAATGTTAAAAACGTGCGTGCATCAACAAAATGAAAACGATTTCACTCTTTTTATGCACCAAAATTAAAGGTTCCTACTTATGAAAACATTAAATGTGTTCATTTTTAGAGCCCAAAATTGAAGTGTTTTTGTTCTTTTTATGAGCAACAAACAAAAAATTCCTAACTTTAGAAAGCTTTAAATTGCTTCATTTTTAACAACACTAAAAACAAGTGTGATTTTGTGTTCACTTTTAAATCACCAAAAGAAAGTTCCTAAGTTAAAAAGCTTAAAAATTGTTTATTTTAAAAGCCCCAAAAACAAGTGTGAGTTTGTGTTGTTCAATTTTAGAGCACCAAAGAAAATTCCTAAGTTATTTAAAAAGTAATTTAGAAACTGGGATTGATCGTCTTCCCTACAACAAACATGTTAGAATTGTTGTAACCCTGCATCAAACCTGTCAATTCTTCCCTACACATCCAAAAATAAAACACCTATTAGTGAAAACCTATTACAAGAGTGCAAGGTTGGTGCATTTTTCTGCCAGAACAAATGCTCATAACAAAAAAGACAAACACACTGGTTTTAGACAACTACACAATTTTAGAAACAAATGCTCAAAACCCTATCAGATAAATGCTAACTTAAGAAATTACAAATGCACTAGTTTTAGACAAATTTTCCATTCCCATGACAAGTGCACTGTTCTTCTAAAAAATGTTCCATTCTTCTGACAAATGCACAATTTTCTTGTTAGACAGATGCTCAGACTTTCTAGACAGATGTTCAAGTCTTCAGAACGAGCACGTGAAAACTATGACATAAGTGTTTCCGAGACCTACAACTTCAAAAATGGCTCAAACGAATGTTAGAGAAGGGGAATGATGGATGTTAGATCAATGATCCAAAAGGGACATTAAAGCAATCTGATGAAGAAATCTGATCTACAACCAAAAAGCTTAAATCTAAAATCTAGAAACTCCTACACATATGAAATTGAAACTATACTAATGCAAACGTGATAAGGAATCTACTAATTACCAAAATGAGAACAAAAGATAGCTTTTACCATCCCATAGAGGAGTGTATTCGCTTGATGTTGGATTGTTCTTATCACAACGAAGCATCCAAAGTTTGTGTGCAAAGTGTGGATAAATGCTTGTTTGTGTTTGGTTGATTGAAGACGATGGATAAAGCTCTCTCTCAAGGATGATCTTGATAGCACTTTGTTTTTCAATGTATATGAATTCTCCGATCCTTATTTGTGAGGAAAGGAGTTTGTTATATAAAAAATAAGATTTGAAATGGACTATAAAGATCATTTTGAAGAATATCGAGATCAACAGTCAGAGTGTGTTGAGAGGATTTAGACATGAGATAATTGTGCAAAGTTGATTGCACAATTTGTGTGATTAGGAAATAGATTGGCTAGTCAAGACTCTGATTGATCAGTTAACTGAATAGATTGATCAGTCAACTTTGTGGCGGCTTAGTTAGGAATGTGATGTTTTATTTAACAAATTAGATTGCTTAGTTAGGAATCGTAATTTTCTCAATCAGAAAGGGGGCGAGGAATATGAATTAATTGATTTAATTAATTAATTCCTTTTGGGGGTTTGAATGTGCAAATCAAGTTTGACTTTTGCATACAAATTTGCATTGGTTTGATTTGATTTTTGATAATTATTTTGAATAGTTTGATTTAATTCAATTTTTTGGAGGGAAAGTGTTGTAATTAAATTATTATTAAAAAATTTAATCCACTATAGAAAATAAGATGATTTAGTGATGTAATTAAATAATTGGCGTTATTTAATTAATCAGGATGACATAAGGTGGGATTAGGACTTTATTAAATAAATGAGATTTATTTAATTGGTCAAAATGATGAAATGTGAATTAATTAAATAATGTTGTTTTATTTAATTAATAGGGGAATTAGGGTTTTTAGGACTTTATTAAATAAATGAAATTTATTAAATTTGTCTAAAATGATGAAAAAGTGAATTAATTAAATAATGTTGTATCATTCAATTAATAGAGGAATTAGGGTTTTTGATGTGATGCAATGTAGTGTGATGCGGGAATGTTGCGATATGATTTCAAACTATTTCAGGGTGATTTCAAGATGATCTGAGATGTTACGAGATGATTCCAAACTATTTCGGGGTGATTTCGAGTGGATCAAAAACATTATGGGATGATTTTGAGTTTTTATGAAGTTTTACAAGATGATTCTGAGTAATTTTGAAGTGTTACAAGATGATTCCAAGTCATTCTGAAGTGTTACGAGATGATTTTGAGTCGTTCTAAAGTGTTATGGGATGATTTTAAGTCATTCTAAAGTGTTATATGATGATTTTGAGTCATTTCAAAGTGTTACAGGATGATTTTGAGTCATTTCGAAGTGTTATGAGATGATTCTGAGTCATTTTGAAGTGTTATAGGATGATTCTAAGTTATTCTGAAGTGTTACGGGATGATTTCAAGTCATTCTGAAGTGTTACGAGATGATTCTGAGTCATTTCAAAGTGTTATGGGATGATTTCGAGTCATTATGAAGTGTTACAAGATGATTATGAGTCATTCTGAAGTGATGTGAGATGATGTGAGATGATGTTCCATATCAGCTTGACGTTGCTTGAGGTTGTTCAATGTCATTCAGTGTTGTTTGATGTCATTCAATGTTGTGTGATAGGTGTCAAGTCAATTTTTGTGATAGGTGTTGTATCAATCTATTTAGTTAATTGATCAATCAGAGTCTTGACTAGCCAATCTATTTCCCAATCACACAAATTATGCAGTCAACTTTGCACAATTATCTCATGTCTAAATCCTCTCAACACACTCCGACCGTTGATTTGGATATTCTTCAAAACAATCTTGATCGTCCATTTCAAATCTCATTTTCTATATAACAAACCCCTTTCCTCACAAATAAGGATCAGAGAATTCATATACATTGAGAAACAAAGTGTTGTCAAGATCATCCTTGAGAGAGAGAGATTCATCATCATCTTTGATCAACCAAACACAAAAAAGAATTCATCCACACTTTGCACACAAACTTTGGAGGCTTCATTGTGATAAGAACAATCCAACATCAAGCAAATACACTCCTCTACAGGATGGTAAAAGCTATCTTTTGTTCTCATTTTGGTAATTAGTAGATTCCTTATCATGTTTTCATTAGTATAGTTTCAATTTTATATGTTCAGGAGTTTCTAGATTTTAGATTTAAGCTTTTTGGTTATAGATCATATTGCTTCATTAGACTACTCTAACGTCCCTTTTGGATCATTGATCTAATGTCCATCATTCCCCCTCACACAACCATACCAAGATTTATACTCCCTAATAACTCTGATAAGGTGCTATGAAAATGCCACACTAAGTCCAACACCCGTGAATAAAGTGGAGCAAAAAATTTGAAACTCACCTCAGGGGGTGCATAAAGTTTAATGTCATAGGGGATGAACAAAACTCATCTTAGGGGGTGCACAAAAGACATCAAGATAAGGTCAAGAACAAAAAGTACAATTGAAAGGGGCTTTCTTAATTCATGAAAGGTCACACCTTAGGGAAAATCACACATGACATCACCACCAAGAGAGAACAAGTTGTGGAAAATAAATTCATGCCTTAGGGAATACTATCCATAGCGTTACCACCAAGGGGAATGCCATATGCCAAGAAAGGTCACACTCTTATGGGACACCAAGCCTAATATCACCACAAAGGAGACACATCACATGGATTAAGAAGGCCACACTTTAGTTAACCCCATGAATGTAGGTGTAAAATATAATGAACCCCAATCATCGTCTAACAACTTTTTCTCTGATGAAAAAAACATATCTTTATACTCAAGTTGTAAGTGTTCCACTTTTGTAGCTGTTGTCAATGTTCTCATAGGATCCTTCATTCTTGTTTCAATTTGTAAACAATTTTTTAGATTTTTTATCATCTTTTAGTATGTAAACCTTATTGTTGTATATGTACTTCATTGAACATTGAAGTGTTGAAGGCACTCCTTTCATCTCATGAATCCATGGTTTACCCAAGAGAATATTATATGAAATATCATGAGGCATGACATAGACATGAGTTTGTAATGTAACCTTACCAACTTTGACAAGTAATTTTGTAACACCAAGTATTTTTCTTTCCACATTATCAAAACCTTTGATTGAAAAATCAAATGGGTTGAATTAACATTTTGTCCACTCCAATTTTATCCAAAATATTTACACTACAAACATTAATCCTTGAACCATTGTTAATAAAGGCACGTTGAATCCCAACCCTATTAATAATAGTCATTATCATCAAAGCATCATTTTATTTTTGCATTTCCAAAGGGGGTAACTCATTTTGATGAAATACAATGTCCAAACTGTGAAAAAAGGGGGTTGGATGTGTTCTAGGTCATAAATGGAAATAACCTAGGATTGCAAGGGGCCCTTTTCCAACATTTCATTAAAGAGTGAGATCAACAAGGTGGATAGATTGACTATCAACCATGAAGGTGAGCCAATCAAACCTAGATCTTCTTCTTTTGGGAGACTGGAAAAGGATTGGAAATGATTTGTTAAGATTAACCTAGTTGGACTATGTGACCTAATATGAAAAATGTAAGATCTTGACAATGCAACGATTGAAATAGCAGTTTGTAGGCAGATCTAGGAAATGAAAAGGACTATGTACTTTCCCAAAAAAATTGGATTCAACCTCTATAAGAAGACATAGTCGCCAAGGGGTGTATAAGTCCCTGATCGGGTGTCTTGCTCAACTTTTGGGGTCCTCTGGTGGCAGATTTAAGACTCTTGTTTCCACTTGCAAAGATTTCATAACGTTGTTGGATAATTCTATAGGTGAGTTTTTTTGGTTTAACAAGATTTAGGGCTTTGAATGCAATAATGGACACCTTGTCTTCAATCTTCCTTTAATCATCTTCAAACCTTAAACCTACACATTCAAAGAGAGGGAAAATGTTGGGCCATTGAGGGGCTTGCCTCAATCAAACCCCGTGTAAGTGTTTCCATTTCCACAATGGTAATATCAATGATAAATAGATAATTGAAAGGAAGGAATGATGAAATCACAAAGTGTTGCAACACACCACCCTTAAATGGATTCCTCAAAGGACTAAAGTCATATATATCACTTCAAGGACTTGGATCTTTCTTGCTTGATTGCTTGAATGCTTTGGAGACCTACAACAAGGGTTAGCCTTTACAAAACAATGATAATATGAACTCACATAAACTTTGACATGATGCTTGGATCTTGAATTTCTACAAAAGACACTAAAATGTTGCTCTTGACTTGCTCTTGGTGATAATATTTTCTCATAAATTATCCTTCTCTTCTTGCTCTCTAGTTTGAAATGGTAAAAAGACTAGGTATTTATAGGAATTTATTCAATTTCCCAAAAATTAGATCCCAATAGCTAACCTTTGCAATTGGAAATTCAAATGTTACAATGCCAACACTAACATGTCCAAATTTGGATGGAAACAAAGTAGTGGGATAGTGTCCCCCATTGGTGTATAAGTCCTTGATCCATTTTCTGGATTTTTAGGGTTGGGGGCAAAGCATCATATGAATGTATTTATCCAATACTTGCAATTTGTTGAAAAATGGTAAAAATGGGCCTTAGAATGTATAGTTTAGGAAATTAGGTGATCAAATCAGGCTCAATAATTTAGGGGGAGGAAAAAATAGTGTGAAATTGTCAAGGGTGATAATTTGTGACACTATAGAGCCTAAAACCATGAAGGAGGTGATGGATATAGATTTCAGAGTCTCAGAGAGTGGCTATGAATGGGGATATGGTTCAATTATAAAATAATGTAACATAGGACTTAGTATCATTGCTTAATGGATAAAATCCTATTTGATGTAAATGGTTGCTCAAATTTTTTTGGCTCAAATGGAAATAGTAAAAAGCACAAGGAAAGATTGGTTGTAAACAACTATTATTAGGATAAGGGATAGAATTTGATGAGATATTTCCCCCAATTTATAAGTTCATATCTATCAAATTCCTATTAATAATAGTATTAGATTTTTATTTATAAATATAATAGATGTATGTGAAGACATTTGTCCTATATGGTGACTTGGAGGAAGAAAAATATATGACACACCTAGAGAATTGTGTTGAAAAAGGTAAGGAATATTTGGTTTGTAGATTAATAAATATTTTCTTAGGTTCAAACAATATCCTAGAATGTGGTACCAAAAGTTTGATTTTTTTTGTTATGATTTTTGAGATTCAAATTGGATCATTGTGTTAACTATAAACTAGATAGTGATTAAAATTACTTATTATCACATTGTACATGGATGACATGTCATTTTTTGTAATAGTAAGAATGTGATTTATGATTTGAAGTACCAAATTTCAACATAGTTTAATATTATGGATGTGGGGGATACCAAGTATATCTTTGTAGACATGTAAAATTGACTTGACACCTATCACACAACCTTGAACAACATCAAACAACATTGAATGACATCAAACAACACTGAATGACATCAAACAGCACTGAACGACATCAAACAGAACTGACCAACATCAAATAGCCTCAAACAACATCAAACGATATGGAATATCATCTTCGATCACCCCATAACACTTCAAATTGACTTGAAATCATCCCGTAACACTTCGAAACGACTCAAAATCATCTCGTAACACTTCAAAATGAATCGAAATAATATTGTAACACTTTAGAATGACTCAAAATCATCTCGTAACACTTTGGAATGACTCGAAATCATCCCATAACACTTTGGAATGACTCAAAATCATCTTGTAACACTTCAAAATGACTCAAAATCATCTCGTAACACCTCAAGATGACTCAAAATCATCCTGAAACATCTCAGAATGACTTGGAATCATCTCATAACACTTCAGAATGACTCAGAATCATCTCGTAACACTTCAAAATGACTCAAAATCATCTCGTAACACACTTCAAAATGACTCTGAATCATCTTGTAATACTTCAGAATGACTCAAAATCATCTCGTAACACCTCAAAATGACTCAGAGCCATCCTAGAACATCTCAAAATGACTTGGAATCATCCTGTAACACTTCAGAAAGACTCTGAATCATCTTGTAACATCTCAGAATGACTCAAATCCATCCCGAAACACTTTAGAATGACTCAGAATCATCTCATAACACTTCAGAATGACTTAGAATCATCTTGTAACACTTCATAATGACTCAAAATCATCCCATAACATCTCATAATGACTCAGAATCATCCCATAACATCTCAAAATGACTCGAAATTATCCTGAAATATCTCAAAACAACTCAGAATCATCCCAAAATGTCTTGGAACACTCAGAATCACCCTGAAACATCTCAAAATTATCCCATAATGTCTCGGATCATCTCAAATCATATCGCATCACACCAGATCACATCACATGAAAATGACATCAAAACCCTAATTCCTCTATTAATTGAATAATACAACATTATTTAATTAATTCACTTTTTCATCATTTCAAACAAATTAAATAGAGTTCAGTTATTTAATAAAGTCCCAAAAACCCTAATTCCTCTATTAATTTAATAAAACAACATTATTTGATTAATTCACATTTCATCATTTCGACCAATTAAATAAATCTCATTTATTTAATAAAGTCCTAATCCCACCTTATTTTGTCCAGATTGATTAAATAACGCCAATTATTTAATTACGTCACTAAATCATCTTATTCCCCTAAGTGGATTAAATTATTAAATAATAATTTAATTACAACACTTTCCCTCCAAAATTTGAATAATTAAATCAAACTATTCAAATCAATTATCAAAAATCAAATCAAACTAATGCAACTTTATTTGCAAAATTCAAACTTGATTTGCACATTCAACTCCAAAAGGAATCAATTAATTAATATTCCTCACCCACTTTCTGATTGACAAAATTACAATTGTTGACTTAGCAATCTAATTTGTTAACTAAACAATCTATTTTGTTAACTAAAACATCACATTCCTAACTAAGCCATCACAATCATGACTGATCAATCTATTCTATTAGCTTATCAATCACATACCCGACTGGCCAATCTATTTCCCAATCACACAAATTGTGCAATCAACTTTGCATAATTATCTCATGTCTAAATCCTCTCAACACACTCCAACCGTTGATCTGGATATTCTTCAAAATGATCTGTATCATTCATTTCGAATCTTATTTTCTATATAAAAAACCTCTCTCCTCACAAAAAAGGATCGGAGAATCAACATACATTGAGCAACGAAGTGCTATCAAGATCACCCTTGAGAGAGCTTCATTCCTTCCTTCGATCAACCAAGCATTCATCCACACTTTGCACATGAACTTTGGAGGCTCCACTGTGATAAGAGAAATCCAATAGCAAGTGAATACACTCCGCTATGGGATGGTAAAAGCTATCTTTTTTTTCATTTGGTAATTAGTAGGTTCCTCATCATGTTTGCAATAGAATAGTTCAATCTCGTATGTGTAGGAGTTTTTAGATTTTAGATTTGTGCATTTAGTTGTAGATTATATTTCTTTGTCAAATTGCTTTCATGTCCTTCTTGAATTAGAATCTAACATCCTTTCTCACCCTCACATTCTCGCATGCCTGGTGAGACCCTTGTCCCCTCCTATAACATTCGTTTGAGTCACTTTTGAAGTTGCAGGTCCCGGAAACGCTTCTGATAGAGTTTTCATGCGCTTGTCCAAAAGACCCAAGCATTTGTCCAAAAATTCTAAGCGCTTGTCTATCAAGAAAACTATGCATTTGTCAGAAGAATGGCACTTTTGTCAGAAGAACTGTGCATTTGTCATGGGAATGGCGCTTTTGTCTGAAACTTGCACATTTGTATTTTCATAGAGTTAGCATTTGTTTTTCGGGGTTTTTAGCATTTGTTTCTAAAACTGTGTAGTTGTCTGGAATTTGCGTATTTGTATTTTTTGTTCTGAGCATTTGTTTAGATGGACAAATGAACAAATCCTACACTCTTGTAATAGGTTTTTTCACTAATTGTTGTTTGTTTTTGGATGTGTAATCAAGAATTGATAGATCTGATGTAGGATTCTAATAACTTTAACATGTTTATTGTAGGGAAGACGATCAATCCCAATTTTTGAGTTACTTTTAATTAACTTAGGAACTTTCTTTTGGTGATCTAAAAATGAACAACAAAAAACTCACATTTTGATTTTGGTGTTGTTAAAATAAACAAATTTTAAGCTTTATTAACTTAGGAACTTTCATTTGGTTCTCTAAAAATGAAAAACAACAAACTCACACTTGACTTTGGTGTTGTTAAAATGAACCAATTTTAAGCTTTCTAAGTTAGAAATTTTTGTTTGGTGCTCATACAAAGAACAAAAACACTTCAATTTTGGGCTCTACAAATCACATTTCATGTTTTCATAAGTAGGAACCTTTAAATTTTGGTGCATAAAAAGAGAAAAAAACATTTTTCATTTTGTTGACACACGCACGTTTTACATTTGTTAACCAAGATAGGACAAGGACTGCCTTTCTTAGAAACACCTCTATTGGAGCTCATAAAAATGAACAAATGTTTCTGTATGATATTTCACCATTGCTATCTTAATTGCTTGATGTCTTGAACATTTTGTATTGGTGAAAATTAAAAATAAATTTGTTTTGTTTACTCACAAATTTTTGGGGATAACATCGCTCAAGGTGTTTAAAATGAATCAATTTTCTATGGAGTGTTCACTGTGCATTCATTGATTAGAAAAGCTAAACTGTTTTATCTTCTCCCCTTGCACCTTTTCACGATCTTGGGTGAGTGAGAGAACATTTTTGAGAATTTCACTTTACTTTTAAAGTTTACCTTAAAGAGAGGGCTTGCCTTGAGATACATCCCACATTGGAGAACTCATTGCAAGGTCTTGAAGCATGTTTATTGGCAGGCTATATTAAAGTTTGTGAACTCGTAATCAAGTAGCTTCAAGTCGTGCTGACAATAGACTACACCTAATCCCATACCTTAAGTGGAATGAGAACAGTTAAAGAGCCTTAAGTGGCTAGTGGGTGAGTGTCAGACTTTTGCGTTCACAGTCATCACTAAGAACCAATTTTTTTTAGAAGCCATCCTATTATCCAAAAACATTCTCTGAAAGTGGTGCATCAAAATTTTATTTTGAGAAGTTACTTGCCATGTCTGACTACAAGCCCGTGCCATAAGTTGCATGTAAAATCATCTCTTTAGAGTATGAGGTAGGCCTACCTAAGAGAATGGTGTCTATCCCCTAGGGTTGTAATTGCTAGTTTGTGTTAAACTTGGCCCATTACATTCAAAACAATTTGATATCAAATTATGTGTTTAATTTAAAGAAAAATAACACATTATAAAAAAACACTGAACAAGATGGTTAAACCACAAACCCTTTGATTCAGTACACACTTGTGAGAGAAGCCTTATGTTTTCACCCCTTTGAAAGGATCTTTCCTTACAGATTTTTGAACATTTTGGCTGTGATTTCAAGGTACATTAATCAAAGTAAACATTTGGGAACTATGGATTGGGTGTTGTGATTTCACAACCTAAGTTATAGACATGAAGGTCACATAAGTCCATGCATGTTTAGTCTATCAAAGTGTTGTCTTATCACTTGCCATACTTCAAAACACAGAGAAAAAGTTGAAAAAGAGTTATTCACAAGATCATTGTTCAAACCAAAACAATTGGAAAGATAGAAGGTCAGATAGTCCCACATCCATTATTTCCATCCCACCTATTTGAAATAAAAATCAAACAAACCATTAAGGTCATTCCTCCACTTAGACATCCATGATATTAATAATTACTTGGGACTCATAGATAGTACAAGTAGACTTTCCCGCAACATATCCTCTGGATAAGAAAGTGGAATATAGACCTTAGTTCTTCAAAATTTTGATTCCCAAATAAGTGGCATCATTCCAAAACAACACTCAAACCCTAGGGTCTTGAGCTTCACAACAACCATCCCAAAACACCACCAAAATTTATGACCTTTTGTCGACCAACTGCCCCAGTTCAACAACCAAATCTTGTAGCATTGATCCTTCAACCTAGTCTCACATATATCGAAGGTGAACAAATAGACATCATAAGTAGCTTAAGAACCTTCATTTTTTAGAAGAACGAAACACCCCGCCAATTTCTCACTGCATCAATTTTCTTAGACGAAGAGGAAGAGAAAGATGAAATAGTAGTAGAGAGACCCATATATCATGTCCTTCTTGAATCAAAATCTAATGTCCTTTCTCAACCTCAAAGAAATCCATGTTTCAATAATTATCCCCTTCATGATCTCGCGTAAGGTCAAGATCCCAAAGATAAAGACCACAGGTCATCATTACAGACTCAAGAATCTAAGTCTGAAAGCTCTCAAGAAACGCCTTTGGGAACTTCACGAAACTAGAACTAGGTTGGTATATAACTTCTACAAATGAGCTTCCAGGAACAATCTGAACTTGTATTCCTTCTACTATTGTTAGAATCTAGGTCTGTTCCAATAGTTCCAATATCTTACATAACCTGTAAGGAAACATCAAGTTTTAGAATTTGAGTCAACTAGTTATTCCCTTCATGATCTCATGCAAGGTCAAGATCCCTAAGGTAAAATCCACAAGATGTCATTTCATACTTAGACATCTGAGTCCAAAGGCTCTCCAAAAACACCTCTTAGTGGTACATAAAAACAAAAAAAAATTGGTAGAAAAGTTCTATAGACGTGCTTCCAAGGATAATCTAGAGTTATATATGTTCTTCTTTGGTCAAAATCATGGTCTTTTCCATGATACTGAACTTCTCTGGAGGAAAGAACTAGATTTACATACCCACATTTAGGACAACATCAAGTTTTTAGAATTTGAGTCAACTAGAGAGTACACCACTCTCCCATAGGAGACCCAAGTTGTTTATGACAACCACGAGATCACAACATAGGAAAAAGATGGAAGCCAACAAGAATACCACTAGTATCCCACAAACAAACACCATGAATGATGAAAGTAGCTCATGGGGCTATAGGCCAAGTGACCTTGAAACTCCCTAGAAGAGAGCAGTATACAGAGACACTTTCACTGAGGAAGAAATAAGCCGCAAACAAAAGGAGGTTATGGAACAAGGTAAGCAAGACCCAAACCAAGTGATTATAGAGGAGGTAAATAATGAAGAAGAGATAAATGAGGAAAAATTGTTTGAACATTGTAACAACCCCAAGGTTCTCAAACTAATGGACAAGTTGTTAAGAAAGGACCCAAACTCCTACTTCTTCAAGTTGGCATAAAGCGGTGCTAAATTCCCCATGGATTTCAATGTGGAAGCTCTTAAAGACCCCAATCTTATTCCATTAGGGGACAAATCGGTTGTGAGAAAAATAACCCAACCTCTAGAGATGTCGACTATGCCACTTGTATTCTCATGAAATAACGATCAACCCAAAGAGAACCCCTTATTCAAAAAACCAACTCAGGTTGAACAAGTAGTAGTAGCACAAATGTACCAAGGGAGGCCATCTCAATACATACCTCAGAACACATCCAACATTGACCCTTCGTAGAATAACCAGTATCTTCAACAGGGTGGAACACAAGGCCCCCCTCAGAATAACCAACATCTTCAATAGGGTGGAACACAAGGCCCCCATCAGAATAACCAATATCTTTAACAAGGTGGAACATAGGGTCCACATTTGAACTAGCAATACTATCAACAAGGTGTCCCACCAATGCATCATTAGGGTAACCTTCATTTTAGTCCTACCCAGTAGGGTGTGCCATAGAGTGCCCTTAATCAGTCATCCCAACAACAAGGTGTCCCTCCAACACATCATCAAGGTAGCCTTCATTTTAGTCCTACCCAACAAGGTGTGCCATAGAGTGCCCTCAATCAATCATCCCAACAACAAGGTGTCCCACCAATGCATCATTAGGGTAACCTTCATTTTAGTCCTACCTAGCAGGGTGTGCCACAGAGTGCCCTTGATTAGTCATCCCAACAACAAGGTGTCCCACCAACGCATCATCAAGGTAACCTTCATTTTAGTCCTACCTAGTAAGGTGTGCCATATAGCACCCTTCTTCAGTCACCCCAACAACAAGGTGTCCTGCCAACGCATCATCAAGGAAGCCTTTTGTATGTTCCACCCCAACAATAAGGAGTTAATCCTCCTTATACACAACAAGGAATTAATCCTCCTTATACACAACAAGGAATTAACCCTCCTTACATCCCATATGTCTATCAAGGTCTTGTACCTTCACAATACCCGATCTATAACCAAAACCTGAAAGGACAACAAGATTATCACATACAGCCTTCACAAATGCATATACCCAAAATGAAGATGGATCTAAGGCTAGATGTTGTCACCCAGCAAATAGCAAATATGAAGATAGGAAAATAGAAGAAGACCTACACCATGCAGGAAATTTGTTTGTTTCCATTCAATCATTCCATCATGGCACTACCCTTTCCAAAAAAACTTTTAGATACCCAAGTTTGAAAGAAAGTACAAAAGAGTAGGAGATCCAGTCGAGCATGTACGAGAATTATTGGTATCATGTATGGAGGTGCAGAATAATGATTCCTATCTCATGAGGCTCCTTCCATGTACCCTTACAGGTCATGCTATGGAGTGGTTCACTCATCTGCAACCCGAAATCAAAAATTTGATGTAATGTCTAGCAAATTCATAACCCATTTCATGTTTAACATAGAACAAGATGTCACCATCACCAGACTATCCATGATCAAATAGAACCCAGGAGATTCCTTCACCTCCTACCTACAAAGATGGAGACACAAATCAAGTCAGTGCAAATGGCCCATTCCAGACAAGGATTTGGTGGATATTTTCATCACAAATGTTCTGCCCAAAATAGACCATCAGCTCACTATGCTATGTCATGTAGACTTTGAAGAAACAATAAAAAATGGGTTACATATTGAGAGAGATCTCATATCAAGAGGAACCTTAAAGACAAAAAACTCAAAAGATAATCCCTCTAGCTCAAATGAGAAACCCAAAATCTGGGCTAAAAACAAGAACGTCACAAAAGATGGAGTGGTAGACGCTAGAACAATATGGAACACACATAAAAAAAATTAGAATAAACCACAGGTGGCACAAAAAAACTATGGTCCCAACAACACACAAAGCAACCAAACTACCTATCCCAAGAACAATCAGGTTGTAAACCAATAGACAAATCAGGGAGGGCAACAGAGGAAATATGATCAACCTAGGAGACAATTTACTGTATTAGGTGAGTCACTTGAGACCGTCATGCGTAAACTAGTACAATAGAACCTCATCAAAACAAACAACCACCCAAATTATGAGGAACCTAGCTTTAAGACACCATGGTACAATGAGAAAGACTTGTGTGATTTCCATATGATCAAAGGACATATGACTAATAATTGCATGCACCTCAAACATATCATTTAGGACTTGATAGACAAAGGGGAAGTAGGTGTTGATCATTGGCCTGGAAACAAGGACCTTCAAATATACTCAAACCCAATTTTAAACCATGCTAAGAGGAATGATAAAGGAAAGGTACAAGAGTAGCATAATGCTAATTGCACATATGGTAACACAATTTTAGGAACCCTCTCACAAGTTGATGACAATAGGGTAAATGTAGTGATGATATGAGGAGGAGACAGTAACTGTAGTGTAACTACCTGTCAGGGAAGAGTTACAATATAAGGAGCACCTTCCAAACCCATAATCAAGTCACCAAGTGACTACAATATTGTGGAACAATTAAAGAAGAAACTTGCCCTCATCTCAATCTTAGAATTGTTAAAACTATCACCCGCACATAGCGAGATATTGGAAAAATATTTGGAAATCTCAATCCCTAACGACCTTGATCCCAGTTAGTTCCAAGCCATGATTGGAAAAATCACTGCAAGTAATCACTTAGTCTTTTGAGAGAAACATTTACCACAAAGAACATTCCACAATCAAGCTCTATACATAGAGGTTGGTGTTCATAAAACCATGGTCAAAATTGTGTTGATAGATAATGGTGCAAGTTTAAACATTTGCACCTTAAAATTCATAAAATGTTTGGGGTATTTTGATGACATGATTGACAAAGGAAAGAGTGTCACCATAAGGGCTTATGATGACTTAGAGAGAATTTTGAAGGGACAGTCAGGTTGTCGGTGCAGATAGGACCAGCAGTAATAGAAACTACCTATCAAGTACTGGATCTTGAGTTACCATACAACCTACTCTTGGGACACCCTTGGATCCATGCATTACAAGCAGTCCCTTCCACTTTCCATCAATGCCTAAATTTTCCCCATGAAGGAAAGGAGGTAACACTATATTTTGATCATAAACCTTTCCATTTTTGTGCGAAGTTGAAGGAGAAATACAATAAAATCCAACGTGTGCCTAGCAATGATATAGCCTTCCATTCCTTTTCTTATCTTGACCCTTCTATGCTTCCATCAACCTCCACCAAAAACGCATTGAGTGAGCAACCAAAAGTAGAAGCCAAGATCCAAGTACTTGACAAAGGCAACGAGAACTATCATTTTAACCAAGCATTTTGCATCGGCATGCTCCCACCAATACCTAGAGTATATGGAGGTCCAAAAGAGATCAAGATAGTACAAATGATAGTCAAACCCACTATTTTTACTAGATGGGGATACATGAAAGATGAAGAAATATTTGAGGAGGACCTTTCATCCATGATCTACAAGGAGGACCAAAAATAACCATACAAGCAACAACCCATTTTAATCGATCCTAACACTAAGGGGTGTCAATTATTCAAACAAATGGGATACAATGGAACTGGTGGCCTAGGGCTACACAAAAAAGGCTGATAAGATCCTATCATAGTGGAACAGAGACAAAAGAATATGGGGCTAGCTTATAAACCAAAAGATGTGGTCATTCCAAAAACTGGATGAACCTCTTGGAAGAAACGAGAAAATTTTGCTAGTGTTAAGGCATTGGATATCTACCATGTCATGGACAATGAATTACCCATTGAAGACTTATTCAACAACTTTAGAATTGATAGGTTCCCTCTCCAGTACATGGAAACCATTCCCAACATCTATTACCATTCTGAAATGGACTAATGAATACGAATGGGATTCTCCCGCCTTCGTCATAGGATATGATTCCCCCGAATCTAGTAATGATGACCTAGATACCTAGTGGGAAAAAGACACCAGAGCCATATTGACCCTTTCACCTACTTTTTAAAGCTTTACAAACCAAAATGATAGTCTCCTACTTTATTATCCACAACTCATAGATTGGGATCAACAACAACATGCACCTATTTTAGATCAATTCTAGAATGATGAGGCCATCGCAGAG
>CM021101.1:347319426-347518653 GCA_007115665.2 Sequoiadendron giganteum
TATAACGAATTAAGCAATTTATCGCACAACTGGTAGACAAATGTCACCCTTTCACTCATCTCCTACACAAGGACATCACCTTCAAATGGGATGGGAGATGTGACCAAGTGTTTCGTCAAGTCAAGGAATAGCTACTTACTCCTCCTATATTGGTGGGCTATGAACTAAACTATTCACCCATTGAAAGAGCCTATCTCTCAATCATGTTTTCAACACAAAAGCTGAGATATTACATCTTAAACAGAAAAGTGAAACTAATATCAAAGGTGGACCCACTCAAGTATTTACTAGAAAAATCAGCTTTAATAGGTAGAATAGCTAAATGGGTACTTATCCTGAGTGAATTTGATATAGAATACATATACAAGAGAGCTATAAAGGGATAACTCATAGCAGACCAATTGGTTGAAGCACCCATAAATGATCATAAACCTCTCATAGTGGATTTTCCAGATGAGAGTGTCTTGATGATAAAACATACATGCCAGTGGACTCTATACTTTGATGGGTCCCATACTCAACATGGGTCAAGAGCGAGTATTTTATTTCTCACACCACAGGGAGATAGTATACCCAAAGCCTACAGGATTGCATTCCCCTATACAAACAACATATCAAAATATGAAGCTCTTATCACGGGGCTCAAAATGGTGATTGAATGAAGAATAAAAGAGCTACATGTCTTTCGAGACTCCCAACTATTAATCAGGCAGGTGAATGACGAGTACCAAATAAAACATGAAAAATTGCTACCATACAAAAGGATGGTAGATAGCTTCAAGGAGTACTTCATCAAAATAACTTTTGAATAGGTTCCTCTAGTTAATAACAAATTTGTTGATGCAATGGCCACAATAGGCTCATTGCTAGATATTCCTTAGAACGCGCCTAAATATGAATCCCTTGTGGAACAACTACTGGTGTTGACATTCAACATCCCAGAATCATAAATGGTATGTGTTGTTGTTGATCCTAACTCCCCATGGTACCAAGATAATTTTGACTATATCTAGAATGGTATCATACCACTTGACTTAACGACTACTCAGAAGAAAACCTTCACTCGTAGAACCTCTTGTTTTATGATCTTAGGAGAAACCCTATACCATCATAGCCTAGATGGTATGTTACTTCGGTGCCTTAATGCATAAGAAGTACAAATGGCCTTACAAGAGGTCCCAAAGGTATTTACGGATCCCACTCTAGCGGACCTAACTTAGTCCAAAAGCTACTCAGAGTAGGATACTATTGGCCTTCCATGGAGCAATATTTTATTCAACATTCTAGAAGGTGTCAACAATGTCAGCAACACAGTGATATAATTCATGCACCGGCACAAGATTTGAGACCCATCAAAACACCATGGCCTTTTTTCGTAATGGAGATTAGACTTGGTAAGTAAGATATCACCTGCTTCATTCAACGGGCATAAATTCATTATCACTGCAACAAAATACCTCACAAAATGGATAGAGGCAATTCCATTAACCTATATCACTGGAAAATAGATATCAAAATTCATTTTGAATTATCTCATTTGTAGGTATGGAATCCCACAAACAATTTTAACAGACAATGGCACCCCATTCAAGAATCAGGATGTCTAGGAACTTTGTTCCAAATTCTCTATCCAACATATATTTTCTATGCCCTACTATCCTCAAGGAAACAGTAAGGCAGAGGCATCTAATAAAACAATCCTAAAAATATTGAAAAAGACAATCAATGATGTCGGTCATGATTGGCATTTGCAGCTAAACCCAACCTTATGGGCTTATTGAACAAACATCCACACACCTACTGGTGCCCACCTTTTTCCTTGGTCTACGGATAAGAAGCAGTGTTACCTATCAAAGTTGAAATCCCATTATTGCGAGTCTCACTAAAAGGCATGGTAAGTAATGAAGAATATAGGGTATCCAGATTGAATGAATTAGAGCTCCTAGATGAAAGGCATTTGAGCACATTAAACCATCTGCAGGTTTATCAAAATTGGCTCAAACGAAGCTATGACAAGGGAATCAAAGATAGAAACTTTCAAGTTGGTGACTTGATCCTCAAGGAAAATTAGAAGATATAATTGATTCAAGATGGCAAGGGTAAACTTGAACCTAGCTGGTTAGGTCCATTCATCATAACAATAAGTTATGGCTCTAGGGCATATCAATTGGCTAATCCCGAAGGAGAACCTCTAGCCGAACCACTGAACAACAACCACCTCAAAAATTTCTATACATGAAATGTGTTAGAATACCCCAAGCAAAAGGGAAAAAATACAAAAAATCAAAAAGCAAGAAAAATAGTAAAGAGAAATAAATAGTTCTTTGAGTGAAAACCACTTCATGGCACTCCTAGAACAAGTACCATAGTGAAAATTTGGTAAACAGGCACTATGCATGAATAAAACATACATTATTATCTATCAACACTTTTTCATAACATCCGCCCATCCATTTCATCAATCATGTGTCCAACCATGGCTTGTCACTGATTAGGGTAAGTCATTTTATTGGGGGGGAATTCCCAAAGATAGTCGTGATTTAGATCTGTTATAATTCAAATAAGGTCATAAAACAACAAAAGTCAAAAACACTAAGAAACAACAAAGATCAAAAACATGTGAAAAACATCAAAACAAAACATCGTTGGGTTATTCCTTCACTCAAACAGTCTAAGATATCAACATTTGCTTGAACCTCACAGCTAGCTCAAGTGAATTTCCCACAACATATCCTTTAGACATAGAAACAGGATATCAATTCATGTTATTGATGTTGTTTACCCAAAAATAGTTCATGCTTTGAGTCAAACAGTCGAACTACGTGGTCTCTGCATGTACAACGTAGGCAAGGATTTTATCCCCTGAGACCCTAGGTCAGTCCCCTTAGGTTTCAAACATGCTTTATTTCTCTTAGTCAAAAAATACAAAATCCAAACAAATTCAAAATTGCAAAATCCAAAAACATTCGCAAAATAGAAAAATTCAAACCAAGTGAACTACGAGCCTTTGCATGTACAACGTAGGCAAGGCTTATATTTGATGAGCCCCCCAGGCCCTAGGTTAGTCCCCTGAAAACAAAATAAAAACAACATCACAAAACTTAGAAAAATAAAAGGCACGTCCTATCATCAACATCCATAATAAACATTTCAACCATAATAAAACAAACCATACCAATCACCCTTTGACAAAAACAAACAAAACAAATAAAGCAAACATCAATAGCTAGAACTTTCAAGCAAAAATAGTCAAATAAGAGTTGACTATAAAAAGACAAAAACAAAGCCAAAGTATCAACTACCTATCTTTTTAAACAAGTCCCAACAACATCTTGAGATATGCCTTAATGGATCCGATCCTATGGTAGACATGATCAACAACGGATAATAGCCCCACCCTGAACAAATATGGCAAGTGATACTGCAACTTTGTTTTTATCTTTTTGTGGTCTTACTTTTGTAATTTATTTTATTGACTCATTCCTAGGATCTCTCAAGGATGTCCATAAGGATTTAGAGAAGAAGGAATGGGAGAAATTGAGTGTCATTTCAATTTGTTGTTTATAATATATGTTTGTAACATTACCATGGATAATACTTGCTTTATTGAGTATGGAAGTTGTATTAAAACAATTTGTGAAGCAGTTACATGTTAGGTGTTTTATACCTCTCTCTGTGACTGGTCCGAAATGTTTTTCACACAATCCCACCTATAATTTAAACAATTTTTTTGTATGTCTAGTATGAACAAAGATACTCTTTGTTTTTAGAGTCAAAGTCCATGCAATAGATACAAAGTCACCTTGGTAATTAATACCTTGTGCATCATATTTTTTTGCTACATCAAACAGGATTGTTCAAACATCAAAGTATCTAAAGTGAAGGAAAGTCACATTATCAATTCTATCCATCATCATATTTCTACTAACTAACAAACATCATCATATTTGTTCTAATTAACATCATATCTCTGTCTATCATAATAATTCTTCTAATTAACATTCATCCTGCATAAACACATCATCAATACCATATCCATTCTACATCCAAAAATGTTATCAATACATATCATGATGATAATAAACCAATTCAAAATATCATGTATCATGTATTGGGCATTCATCTATTAAAATCCATCACGTCATAAAATGAGACAAAGTATGATTCTTACATCTACATCATATCCATACATCAATAAGAAACAAAAACACATATAAATGTGCATCATATATCACCATCACATAAACATATAGTGAGGCTGAATTGAAGAAGGTATATCCAATATATATCATCATCAAAAAGGAATATGTCAAAAGTACATTCACAGTGAAACAAGTGTGATAGGAGAATAAAAAATCATAACATATATACAAGGTCTTGACTAGACCAAGGAATATATATAACACATGTCTACAAAATTCCTCTGCACCATGAAACAACATGAAGATCAGGTATTGAAAATAGTAAAACCCTAGCAGGATGGACAAAACACTACTAAAAACCAAAATGATTTGGTTGTCTCACAGAATGATCACCTAAACTGGTACCAGCATTGCCACTATTGTCGCTCACAACACTAAGCTCCCCAAACCATGGATGTCGAGAGGTCCTAGGAATGGTAGCATCATATAAAGTATGATAATAGGTAGATACCTGTAGATACCTATCTTGCTCACCTAGCATACCATCATGCTCTGCCCGGAGAGTATCTCTCTCTGCTATCAGTAACATTACTTGAGCCTTTGCAGCATGTCATCTACCAATATCATTCTCTCGATCTTCTCGAAGAGAATCTCTCTCTACTGTCAATAATACTACCAGAGCCTCTACCACATGTAGTCTACCAATCGCACTATCTCGCTCAACCCTCAGAGTGTTTACCAAAGCCTCTACAGCCTCTCATTGTGCAATCTTTGCATCTTTTTCCAAATTCATCTAAGCTAGCAACAAATCAACATCCCCAGCTGGTGGAGGAGGATCTGGAATCTATCTCTAACCCTATGCAAGAGGCACCCACTCATCCTGAATATCCTCTACCTCATCACATTGAGCTCAAACCAATTGCTCTGTAAGAGCCTCAACACACTTTCACTCCCCACAATGACATGTGATGTCTGGTCTACCTAGAATAGGATCAACTCGAGGTTTAGTAAGCCTCAAAGGCCTATTTTGTGTCCACCACTCCTCATAATCACGAGTAGTACCTAGATCTACCACTCCAACTAACCAACCCCAACCAACTGGGGCAAGTGTTGCAAACTTGGTAGTAACTATATTTGCATCAACCTAGATACCCCATACACAAACCTCCCAACAAGTCTGACCAAACCGAGCCTCATACGCATCAGGAATATGCCCACCAAACTGGCGATAGACTTGGTCTGGTAGATAACGCTTTATCACAAATGATGAACGACCAAGAAACCAACGAATCTATCGACAGTACACAAGTTGATCTACATCCTCTGGCCAAACCTCACAGCTCATGTAAGGTCTCCACAACAAACTAGGCATCTCTTCAAACACACGACGCCAATAATGCAGGTCCCCAGGAAAAGTGTAGTGCATAAATTACCCATAAGGATAACAATATGGATCGCCCAGAGAATGATCCTGAATCTCATTAGGACGAGTCATGATAATATGATCCCACGCCCAAACATGCAAAAGGGATACAGCTACAGACAATGACCTCCCACCCCAATACACCACCTCGTGCATATCTCAGTAAAGATGGGAAAGAAAACAAGCACCCCGGGCATATCTCGTACCATGCTCTTGCATACTCTTAATACATACACCCCAGCCCACTACAAACTGTCAACCTCATCTATTAGGAACAACTAATCCTGATACCAGGCCACAAAGGACAAGAACAATAGGGTTTATGTTATCTGCAAAATCAAATAAATCAATCTCTACATCATGAACATCCACATGTTTCGCACCTAACAAACATTGCATAGCACAAGCACCTCATTAAATCTAATACGTAACAAGCTCCCCATGAATAGGAAGATGAAGAATCCTCCACACATCCTCCAAAGTAATAGTTGCCTCTCCTGTAGGCAAATGAAAAGAGAACGTCTCAGAGTGCCACCTGTCCATGAGAGCAGTCAACATTGCCATATGGGTCCTAATAGGAGGCATGTAACAAATATGATGCAATCCCACTGCATAAAGAAAGTCTCACTCCAATGAACTAAATTGGGCAGTTGGATCAAACAAGTGACAAGGACGTCTCTCTCTCGTAATAAGCGGTTAAAGATTCGCCTGCAAATGATATAAACCAAGACGTTAGGGTTTCACTCTAAATATGCAAAGCAACATAAAATGACACAAGCATGGTGGAAAATGAAACTTATAATGATAAACAGACACATGCTAGGGTTTAGAACACAAGCATGGTGACAAAATGACATTTATGATGGTAAACAGACATAAGCTAGGGTTTAGAACACAAGCATGGTGACAAACAACATGTTTGATGGTAAACGAACACAAGCTAGGGTTTCAATCTAAAAATGCAAAGTAACATAAAATGACACAAGCATGGCGACAAAATGATATTTATAATGATAAAAATACACATGCTAGGGTTTAGAACAAAGCTAAGCAGCAAACGATAGACAGAGAGCCAATTACTAGGTTTTGGGACAAATGCTCAACAAAAGCCAGACAAAAGCACGATTTTAGGATAATTGCACAAAAATTTAGGTTTAGTTTCCTGACATGTGCATAGTTTTAGGACAACTGTGTAGTTTTAGGAAAATTTCTCATGAAAAATGTCTAAGTTTAGGACAACTATGCAATTTTTGGACAGATGCACAAAAAGCTATTGGCAAAACAAGGATAGACAACTAAGAGGGGGTGAATTAGTTGTTACCAAAATCAAACTTATTCAACATTAATCTCATATCTGATAATTAACAATGCAAGCATAAATAAATAACACATCAAAGACACATGAACACCAAGATTTTATATGTGGAAACCCTGTTAGGGGAAAAACCACAGTGGATGTTAGTCCACAAGATTATATTGTTAAAAGTATAATGAAGAGTCAATAGGGAATGCACATGCATTCAGGCACACTTGCTAGAGCTCACTACCTTACATACAATAATTAGATTAAATCCATCTAATGAGGTTGAACTAAGAAATTAGCTTCTACAAAAGCTTGATGACAGTTCTGGTTAGGCACAAAAAAACTTCTACACACTCTAGTCAAACTCTTCAACACTCTGCTCAATCTCTTTCACACTCATCTATGTTCTTAAATGATTTGATATTTAATCACACATTCACTTCACATACACACACCGAGCATACATCAAAATGAGGAAAACAACCGCTCTTATATATCTGCTACACGGATTTACATCAAATACTTTGTCGGCCACAAATAAAGAATAAATTACAACTGTTGGCTTCAATACATAAATAAATCTTAATGCGCACCAAAACAAGTTGGTCACAACATAGTGAGGACACAAATAAACACCTTCAAACATGCCAAACAATAAAGTATTAATCCATAGAGATCCGCAACACGCTATCACCATCATGTCGGCCAAGGACATGAAAAACTTGAACACACAAGGAAAAATCTTCAATCACGATCACTCTGATCAATGTGGACGTACTGAACTGATAGAGCATGATCTAGAAATATTACTAATCATCTCATAAACATACGCAACAACCAAATTCACCAGAATTGCAATCACATCTTCCAAAAGCACTTGCTACAGTAATTGAATAACTGTAGGGACACAAATCTTCATAACTTTCTCAATTCTTGATGCATACCATTGAAATTTTTAGACAACATACTAAATAGGCTCGAAAAAAAACCCTTTAATGTGCGACACCTAAAACTTGACATACATAACTTTTCACCACTTGGATCTTCATAGCATCACAGATTGCATGCAATATATTTTTTATAATTTTCTCAATCTCCTCGACATATACAACCTTTAGAATCACCAATGCTAATAGTGTTGACATCAATGACAACCACATATGAACAATGCAACCACAAAATCCAACAATATCCCCCTTTGGCATTGATGGCAACACATGATGTGAAAAATAATACCATCAACACAACTGGTTGTTCATCAACTTCTCTCCCTTTCTTGACTCTTCTGCACCTTACTTCAAGAGTTTTTCATATTGTTCTTCTCCCCCTTTGACGTCAATGGAAAAGTTACACATGCTCTGATCCTCATATTTAGCACATTTGACTACTCCCCCTTAGTAGTAGCCACCACAAAATCAATCTGGAATAAGATATGACTATGAATTCACGAACTGATGCAAAGACCTGCATCACTTAGTTCTGATCAGGAGGGGAAATCACCCCTAACTTGTCTCTAAGGTACTCAAAAGTATCCTTAGGTAATGGCTTAGTAAAAATATCTACAATTTGTGCCTTTGTAAGTATATACTCCAATCTAACTTCTTTGTCACTTACTTTATCTCTCAAGAAGTGATATTTGAAGGATATATGCTTTGTCTTTGAATGCAGCACTGGATTCTTAGAAATGTTTACGGCACTTGAATTGCCACAGAATATGGCAATGGGTTCTTCATACTCAATTTTGACATCTCTCAACATCTGCTTCATCCACAATACTTGAGTACAATTGTTTGCAGTAGCAATATATTCTACCTCAACAATAGATAATGAAACAGAATTCTGCTTTTTGCTTAGCCAAGATACCAACTTCTTCCTTAAGAAGAATGCACCACCACTAGTACTCTTCCTATCATTCACATCTCCTGTGCAATCAACATCACTGAAAGCGCTCGGGATAAGATCATCATCCTTAGGATACCAAAGACCAAGATCAACTGTCCCTTTCAGGTATCTAAAGATTATTTTCACAACAATCACATGAGACTCTTTGGGATCAGCTTGATATCTAGCAACCATGGATACAACATTCATTATATCTAGCCTAGTCTGAGTCAAGTATAGTAATCCACCAATCATTGACTTGTATCTTGTTTGATTTTCTTTAGGAGAATCATCATTCTATGTAAGTTTGCATCTGGTCACCATAGGTGTACTAATTGGATTTGAATCTTCCATACCAAACTTTTTCAGTAACTCTTTCACATACTTAGACTGAGATATAAAAATTCCATCATCTAACTGAGTAATTTGTAGTCCTAAAAAGAATTTCAGCTCTCCTATCATTGAAATTTCAAATTCACTTTTCATTTCATCAGCAAACTTCATACACAAATCATCATCACCTTCAAAAATAATGTCATCAACAAAGAATTCAATGATCAACTCTTTATTATGACCCAACTTGAGCTACAAATTGCTATCAACGGTACCTTTATTGAATCCAAGCTTCAACAAGTATTTATCCAATCTAGCATACCAAGTTCTAGGAGCTTGCTTAAATCCATATAGAGCTTTCTTCAATCAGCATACCATGTTTTCTTTGTAAGTTAATTGAAATCCATCTAGTTGCTCAACATAGACTTCCTCTTCTAACTCACCATTTAGAAATACTGACTTTACATCCATCTGATAGACTGTAATTCTTGAAAGCAGCATAAGCAAGAAATAATCTTACAGCTTCAATTCTAGTAACAGGGGCAAAAGTTTCTTCAAAATCAATACCTTCCATCTATGAGTACCCTTTGCAAACCAATCTTGCTTTGTTTTTTACCACTTCACCATGTTCATTGAGCTTATTCTGAAACACCCATTTGGTTCCAATCACATTTTTGTTTAGAGGTCTAGGAACAAGATCCCATGTATCATTTTTCTCTATCTGTATTATTTCTTCTTTAATGGCTTCCATCCAATATTCATCTTTGCATGCTTCATTGATATTGCTAGGCTCAGTTTTGGAAATTAGACAATACTCTTCTAAAATTATTCTTCTAGTTTGCACACCTTTGCTCCTATCTCCTATGATCTGATTGTCAGAATGATTTTGCCTTACATACTTGGGAGTTGTAGGATTTTCTTTGATTTCTTGTTCTTGTGTTCTTTCTTTTGCACTTCTGCTGGTTTCTGCTTCTTGATTTTCTTGGTTCACTGGAACAATTTGAAGTTGATTTTGTGTCTGAACATTATTTCCATTGTTAGCACTATCATGTTGATCATCTGAATCATATCCACTACATCTAGATGGTCTATCAATATCTTCATCAACTTTGACATTTGCACTTTCAACCATTTTCTTCAACCTTTTATTAAAGCACTAGTAAGCTTTTCTCTTAGTAGAGTAACTTAAAAATATTCCTTCATCACTTCTAGCATCAAACTTGCCTATATCATCATCTCTCTTGATGTAGCATTTGCTTCTAAATTTTTTGAAGTATTTGACAATAGGTTTATAACCAAACCATAGCTCAAAAGGGATCTTACTAGAATTACTGTTGACATTTACCCGATTAATGGTATACACAGTAGTGCTTGTAGCTTCTCTCTAGTAGAAATGAGGAACATTTGCTTCCAACATCATGGTTCTAGCAGTGTCTAGAACAGTTTTTTTCTTTCTTTCAACAACTCCATTTTGTTGAGGGGTCCGGGGAGCAGATAGTTGTCTTTGGATTCCATGCTCTTCACTGAAAGAATTGAATTCTTGGGAAGTGAATTCACCACCTCTGTCTGAACTTAGGCATTTGATCTTTTGACCTATCTCATTTTTTTCCATAGCTTTGAAGCTTTTGAAATTTTCTAATGCTTCATGTTTTTCTCTTAAGAAAGCAACCCATATCATTCTAGAGTAATCATCAATAAGCAACATAAAGTACCTTTCACCTTGAAGAATTTTGATTATGGATGGACCATATAAGTCAGTATGTATCAAGTCTAGTACTCCATTAGAGTTATACTATTTGCTCCGGAAGAAATTTCTAGTCTACTTTCCCATCTGACATTCCTTGCACATAGTGTTAGTAGGCTTTACTAACTTAGGAATATCTCTGACTACTTGAGTAGAGCTTATCTTGACAATGTTATCAAAGTTCACATGACACAACCTCCTATGCCATAACCAACTTACATCAGCTTGAGCAATTAAAAAACTTTCACTAGCAGCACTCAAGTGAAAAATATTACCTCTTGTCTTTGTACTCGAAGCAATCATATTTCCAGAATTTCCCCTTATTCTGCACTTACCATCCTTGAACTGAAGATTGTAACCCTTGTCTACCATCTATCCAACACTTAACAAGTTATGCTTTAAACCTTCTACATAAAGAACATCATCAATATTGTGTTTACCACCAAAAGAAATAGTGCATCTGCCACGAATCATACCAAAAGTGTTGTCTCCAAATATTACAACACCACCATCATAGTTTTCCAAGCTTACAAATTTTCTTTTATCACCATTCATATGATCTGAGCATCCGCTGTCAATTACCCACTCATCCTTTTCTTCAATTTTTGTTGCAAGAGCTTTCTCAACATTCACATTACTAGTAGATTTAGTGGACACCTGACCATTTTCTTTGATAGCAATGAATACCCATTCATCTTGATTTCTAGTTTCTTTATCAGATTCATCATCGGTAACACCTTCTTCAACATAATAGCATTTCTTTTGAAATCTAGTCTTATCTAGTTTATACTTAGAGACTCTTTCAGGGCACCTTGATGCAAAATGACCTATTTTACAAAAACATTTGATAGGTACTTTAATTTGTACTTACCATGACCTTTAGCTTCTCTTTTCACAATCAATGCTTCCAGTTCTTCTAATTCTTTTTCTTCATCTTCAATCCATTTCATGTCATCTTCATACTTGAATGTCTTTTTGGAACTCTCTCCCGAATCATATCTCTGCTTTCTTTTCTCATATATAGTAGCCTTGAATGTAGATCCGATCTTAGGAGTAGATTCAACAAATTCACTTAACTCAAAGGCAACACATTTTCCAATCAGCATGTCTCTTGTCACATTTGTCACTAACCTGAGTTCATCAATAGCATGAGCTTTTGTTTTGTAGGAAGGGGGCATAGATCTAAGTATTTTAGCCACAATCTCTTCTTCGTCCAAGACTCCACCAGCACATCTAATTGTTCATTTATCTTTTGAGAGAAAGAGAGGATGTTCTCATCTTCATGTCCTCCCACTTTCCATTTAGACTATGTAGCTTAGCAGGTTTCACTAGTGCATCTCCTTCATACAATGTTTCCAACTTTTTCCAGATCTCATGTGTAGTCTTCAGACCTATCACATTTTTCATCTCTAAATATGTCAAAGCACTTAACAATGCTTCAATATCCCTGGTATTTGTTTTAGCTTCTTTGATTTCATCAGTAGTAGAGGGACCACTATGAGGAATAGTATATGCATTCTTTGTAATCTTCTAGAAAGGCTCACCAATACACTTCAAATGACATTCCATTCTGATTTTCCACAAATATTAGTTTGCTCCATCAAATCTAGGACTATCCTTCTTGTAAGATTCCATCTCAGATCACCTCAAGTTGTTAAGTTTTCCCTTCAAAGGAACCTACTCTGGTACCAATTGTTGGTAAAACAAGGATAGACAACTGAGAGGGGGGATGAATCATTTGTTACCAAAATCAAACTTATTCAACATTAATCAACCTTTAATCTTAGATCTGATAATTAACAATGCAAGCATAAATCAATAACACATCAGAGACACATGAACACCAATATTTTATACGTGGAAACCCTATTAGGGGAAAAACAACTGTGGATGTTAGTCCACAAGATTATATTGTTAAAAGTATAATGAAGAGTAAATAGGGAATGCACATGCATTTAGGAATGCTGCCTAGAGATCACTACCTTACATACAATAATCAGATTAAATCCATCTGATGAGGTTGAACTGAGAAATTAGCTTCTACAAAATCTTGATGACAATTTCGGTTAGGCACATAAAAACTTCTACACACTTTGGTCAAACTCTTCGACACTTTGTTAAAATCTCTTTCACACTCTTCTATGTTCTTGAATGATTTATCTTCAGTCGCACATGTACTTCACATACACACACCGAGCATACATCAAAATGGGAAAAATAACTACTCTTATATATCTGCTACACAAATTTACATCAACTACTCTGTCGGCCATAAATAAAGAATAAATTACAATTGTTGGCCTCAATACATAAATAAATCTTAATGTGCACCAACACAAGTCGGTCACAACATAGTGAGGACCTAAATAAACACCTTCAAACACACCAAACAATAAAGTATTAATCCATAGAGATCCGCAACATGCTATCACCATCATGTCGACCAAGAACATGAAAAACTTGAAAACACAAGGAAAAATCTTCAATCATGATCACTCCAATCAATGCGGATGTACTAAACTAATAGAGCACAATCTAGAAGCATTATTGATCATCTCAAAAACATACACAACAATCAAATTCACTAGAATTGCAATCATATCTTTCGGAAGCACTTGCTGTAGTAACTGAATAACTGTAGGAACACAAATCTTCATAACTTTCTCAATTCTTGATGCGTACCACTAAAATTTTTGGACAACAAACTAGATAGGCTCGGCAAAAAACCCTTTAATGCACGACACCTGAAACTCGACGTACATGATTTTTCACCACTTGGATCTTCACAGCATCATAGACTGCCTGCAATATTTTTTTTACAATTTTCTCAATCTCCTCGACATATACAACCTTCAAAATCACCAATGCTAATAGTGTTGACATCAATGACAACCACATATCAGCAATGCAACCACAACATCCAAAAAATGCACCAAAACCAAGACAATTGTGTAGGAATCTCAAAACCAATGCATTTGTTTGACAGGACTTTGCACACACAAAATGAGAACAAAAACTTGATGAAAGAGAAGGGTGAAAAGATACATACCGGGCCACCGATGCCTGAAGGCCATTTATACTCTTGAATGAGCTTAGAACAATGTAGGGAAACCTCAAATCTCGACATTCTCCCTCAACAACTGACAAAATGTGGAATCTAGAGACAAGAATTAACAAGAGGAACAAAGCACAAATGACCCAATTTGAAGACAAATTTCCTATAAAAACCCTCAAGAAAACCCTAATTACACTTGGGAAATCTTCCTACTTTAAAAAAAATCTCTGAACAAGAAACGATGCACATTGACATATAACATTTCATCTGAAAACGTCAAAACAACAATTCAATAGTGTCAAGAGCCTAACCTCAAAACTTGAAATTTTCAACCAACCTCTTGAGGGCATAGCACAGAGTCCTACCATCATTCCACTGAACACTAGGGTATAGTGGGGCATAATTTTTTTCAAAAACTTAATCTTAAAAATAGAATCTTTGAAACAAAGCAACTAGTACTTTATATCAAAGAGGGGCAAAATGTAAACATGTAAAATTAACTTGATACCTATCACACAACCTTAAACGACATCAAACAACACCAAATGACATCAAACAACATTGAATGACATCAAACAACATTGAACAACATCAAACAACCTCAAACAACATCAAACAATATGGAACATCATCTTCGATCACCTCGTAACACTTCAAAATGACTCAAAATCATCCTGTAACACTTTGAAATGACTCAAAATTATCCCATAACACTTCAGAATGACTCAAAATAATCCCGTAACACTTTGAAATGACTCAAAATCATCTCGTAACACCTTAAAATGACTCAGAATCATCTTGAAACATCTCAAAATGGCTCAAAATCATCCTGTAACACTTTGGAATGAGTTGGAAGCATCTCGTAACACTTCAGAATGACTCAGAATCATCTCGTAACACCTTAAAATGACTCAGAATCATCCTGGAACATCTCAAAATGACTCGAAATCATCCTATAACACTTCAAAATGACTCAGAATCATCTCGTAACATCTCAAAATGACTCAAAATCATCCTGGAACACTTGAGAATAACTCAAAATCATCTCGTAACACTTCAGAATGACCCAAAATCATCTTATAACACTTTAGAATGACTCGAAATCATCCTGTAACATCTCAAAATGACTCGAAATCATCTTGTAACATCTCAAAATGACTCAGAATTATCTCAAAATATTTCGAAACAACTCGGAATCATCCCATAATGTCTCAGAACATCTTAGAATCACCCCAGAACATCTTGGAATCATCCTATAATGTCTCAGATCATCTTGAATCATACCACATCACACCACATTGCATCACATCAAAATAACATCAAAAACCCTAATTCCTCTATTAATTGAATAATATAACATTATTTAATTAATTCACTTTTTCATCATTTTGAACAAATTAAATAGAGTTCAGCTATTTAATAAAGTCCCAAAAACCCTAATTCCTCTATTAATTAAATAAAACAACATTATTTGATTAATTCACATTTCATCATTTCGACCAATTAACTAAATCTCATTTATTTAATAAATTCCTAATCCCACCTTATTTTGTCCTAATTGATTAAAATATTGCCAATTATTTAATTACATCGCTAAATCATCTTATTCCCCTAAGTGGATTAAAGTATTAAATAATAATTTAATTACAACACTTTCCCTCCAAAATTTGAATAATTAAATCAAACTATTCAAATCAATTATCAAAAATCAAATCAAACTAATGCAACTTTGTTTGCAAAAGTCAAACTTGATTTGCACATTCAACTCCAAAAAGGAATTAATTAATTAAATCAATTAATTCATATTCCTCACCCACTTTCTGATTGAGCAAATTATGATTGTTGACTAAGCAATCTAATTTGTTAACTAATTAATCTATTATGTTAACTAAACAATCTATTTTGGTAACTAAAACATCACAATCCTGACTGATCAATCACATCCTTGACTAGCCAATCTATTTCCCAATCACACAAATTGTGCAATCAACTTTGCATTATTCTCTCATGTCTAAATCCTCTCAACACACTCTGACCATTGATCTAGATATTCTTCAAAACGATCTTGATCGTCCATTTCAAATCTCATTTTTTATATAACAAACCTCTCTCCTCACAAAAAAGGATCGGAGAATCAACATACATTGAGCAATAAAGTGTTGTCAAGATCACCCTTGAGAGAGTTGCATTCCTTCCTTTGATCAACCAAGCATTCATCCACACTTTGCACACGAACTTTGGAGGCTTCGTTGTGATAAGAGCAATCCAACATCAAGTGAATACACTCCGTTATGGGATGGTAAAAGCTATCTTTTGTTTTTCATTTGGTAATTAGTAGGTTTGTCATCATGTTTGCAATAGTATAGTTCAATATTGTATGTGTAGGAGTTTTTAGATTTTAGATTTATACATTTGGATGTAGATTAGATTTCTTTGTCAAATTGCTTTCATGTCCTTCTTGAATCAAAATATAACGTCCTTTCTCACCCTCACACAATCTTAGACATGGAGATCAAAAGAGATAGAGAAAAAATAAAGCTTTTGTTGGGCTAGAGGAAGTATGTGAACAATGTGTTCGATATATTTAATATGTTAGTTTTCATACCATTGGGTGTTCCTATTTCAAAGGGACTAAGTTATCTATAGAGAAATTTCCAACTGCATGTAATAAGATAGAGGGCATGACGCATGTGCCTTATGCTAGTGTTATTGGCTATAATTTGTACTAGACTAGATATTGCTATTAATTGGATTCAACATGCTATAGTCTCTTTGTCCACTATAGATACTAAGTACATGAAAACTACTCATGTCTATAAGGAGGCAATTTGATATAAGAAATTGTGTTTTGACGTGGGGTTGATTCAAGGAACTATTAGAGTTCTTTTTGATAATTAGAGTACCATATGACTATCAATGAACCCAAACTTGTATGTGAGGATGAAGTACATAAATTTCTAGTACCTTTTTTTTGTGACATGGTAGACTATGGGATGGTGATGTTGGATAGATTTGACACTATAAATAATGTTGTAGATTCTTTGACAAAACTATAGAGCACAAATAAGTTCAAGTGGTGTAGTGAATCTATGGGCCTCACAACTTCTAGTAGATAGATTTCATTGCTAAAGTTCCCCTTTTCCCTTTTTAAGGTATTTAATAAGTGGGAGAATATTTGGAAAGGTTTCTCAACCTTGCATCCTAATGTTTGTATTTATTAATTATTTTATCCTCACATGGAAAGATGGCAACCCACTTTGAGGTGACACTCTTTTCCATGTGTCAAATATTTTATAATGTGTAAAAATTTGTATGGAAATCTAATATCATCACGATATGTAAGAGCATCTTATGATATTATAAATATGGGAGTTACTTGTGGTAGATTTTATTCAACACGTAAGAGCATGTAATAGGGGGGTTATATTGAATTATTTATTAGCATTATGATACCTTGTGCCACATGTCATAAGACATATTTGAATCGGTTTGGATATCTTAAATTTGATTTCCCAAATTAAGGAGTTACATATGCTAGATTCTATGACAAGTTATGGAAATTATAAGAGCATATTCTATTTTTAATCTAGAAGACCATGACCAACCTAACTATTGGAATTTAGACCAAATAGGGTACAAATTTTGGGTCATAATTTTGGCACATGGTTTTGGCAAACCACACCTAGTTTATGGATTAACATTTATTAAATACTAGAGATGGAGGTTTCAAAGTAATTTTTTCATGTACAATTATGCTACCAAAAGTATTATAGACCTAAATGTTGGTGATACTCATATAAATTATTAGACTCTAAACGTGTATTTGTAACCTTGTTGATTACTAAACAATACATCGAGTTGCTTCAAATGGAGTGGTTTTTCTCCCAAAAGGGTTATCTCCATGTAAATCATTTTGTTATTGTATATAATTTTTGTATCAATTTATTTGTAAATGTATGATGAGTTTAATTGTTGCATAGAATTCCTCACATAGATTAGTGTAGGAAGCATATTCACACCTTTTCTTCCTTTCAAATAGTTGTGAACCTTCACATTTTCTCAAGGCTACACCCCTTTAGAATTTTGATCATTTTTATTCTTTAATTATAAGGGTATGGCCTCTCTCCCTTCTTACCAATTAAAAAAATTAGATGTGATCAAGAACTCTTAAATTTGATGAAATGCACTTGAAATCTTGATAAGTATGAAAAGGGACTAAGTTTGAGATAACATAAAGGCTTGAGACCTATAATTAAGATCATTCTTAAAATCAATACTCGAGTCTATAGGCATATAATAAAAAGAATAGTATATTGGGGAACAAAATCAATGTGATGATGAATTTGAATGTGGCATTGGCTAGAACAAATTGAAATCTAGAATAGAGTTTAGGGGTGTTATCAAATGGAAAATCTTATGAAATTTGAGAAAAGGTTTCAAAAACATAAAATCAATGAGCTCTTCTAATGGGGTTTATAATGGGTGGAAATCTAGATGAAGAAAAGAAACAAGTCCCTAGGAAACATTAAGACTCTAGACTTAAGGAAACAAAAAAAATGGTTATTGGAAATAAAAAATTAAAAAGATAGGGAAATCAATGTGATGGAAGAGATGGACATGATAATAATTAAATGACATTAAAAATTTGAATTGGATTTGGGGGAAGACAAATCATTAAAAAAAAATTAGGCTAAGTCTAAAATAAAATTAGGCATCATGAGACCCACTTAATCACAATATTGGAGGTATTGGGGGATAAAACTAACAAAAAAGGAGAAAGTCACCCAATATGGAAACAAACACAATAAGGAACATATTTAAATTAGTTCAAGAGAAATCTTGCATTTGTGAAGCCATTGCAAACAAGAAATTAAGAAAATAAAGAAAATATCTTAACAATAAATTACAAGAGAGATTTTTGGAGGGAATCAAAACTAATTAGATGAAAATAAAGGGATAAGGAGACATCATGAGAAATATATAAATACTAAGAAATACATAAGGGCTTGTAAAAAGATCTATACAAGTTCAAAGAAAACTATCATGAAGATTTAGTGGTCCTAATTTCATTGAAATTGAGTATGTTGTGGCAACAACAAATTAAAGGGTAAAACTTCCATAAATCTTAGTCAAACCTCTTTTTTTTATAAGGTTGAGGACATAAAACACAATTATGCAAATGCCTATCCTCACAATGTTTTTTGGATGTTCTACTTGTATTTGTTCATTCATGCTATTAATGATTTAGGGTTTGTCTTTAAATACACAACCCTAAATACTCAAATCAAGATTTTTTAGTGCACAAGTCAATACTAACTATTAGGGTTTTTGAAATAGTTGACTTAGCATGAGCGATAAAATAATATAGATTTAAAGATGTGATTGTGGGTATTTTTTGTTCAATGATAAATTTATATCTCTAATCATGTAAAGTGAGAATAAAACTTCAAAATTCAAACCAATCTAATACTATGATTAAGATAATGAAATATATAATGATAGATATTAGATTAACATCAATTTATATATATTACAAAATAATTTAAACATTAAAATAATATTTACAACAATTTCAAAAAAAAAACATCAATTCATATTCGAAACCAATAAACACAAACTCATCATAAATAAATTAAGAAACGAAAAGTTAAGAGATCGCACCAAATTATTTAGGAGGGACTTTGCCCATCAAAATTGAGAGGTTGCACCAAATTATTTAGAAAGGACTTTGGCCCCAAAAGAAAGAAAGAAAAAATAAAAATTTAAAGATGTCAATACAATCTAAGATTCTCTTGTCTCCCATTGGTGACCATATGGTGAGAAAAAAATGGATTTAGATAAGCATAAAGATCTCATAAAATAGGCCAAAATTTTGTGGGGTCCAAAGTGGCACATTGAGGTCGAGGCACTATTCAGGGTAAAGTTTGAGGTGAAACACGGTAAAGTTACATTAAAGAGAAGCATAACAATAAGATAAGCCACTGCAAGAGTTTCAACGGGCCCGTTCATCAGCAACACGTGACGAGTGAGCTCATTGACCTGCATCTAATTGTTTAGGTATAAGACCTTGCTGTGTATTCTCATTAACAAGTAATGAACTCCACTTTATCTCAGTAATCACTCTATTTGTACTCGGTCATTATTTCTTTTCAGAAGTCTGCAGAACACCACGAGAAGTGCATAAACAAATACAGATTCGTAAGTAGAGAAGTCTGTTGGTAAGCCTTTGAAGATGGGTCCTTTGTTTTCAAGGTATGCCTTTTGCGTCATCTCTTTTCTGTTGTTGATACAATCCCAGAGTAGGTTTGTTATGCACTCCAATCCATGCCACACATCCTTTTCCTTCCCAAACTTTAATCATCCCACCTCCCCAATAACCCTGTTGGGAGATGCAGTAGTACAGTTTTCCAGTGAAGGGTCTCCTGTGAGAGTAAGTGGGTCCTCACCTAGAAGTGCAGGGCGTCTCATGTATGGAAAACCCATCAGGCTGGTCCAGCCCTTTTCACGCAGGTCCTCTGTTTCTTTTTCGTCATACTTTTCCTTTTCAATGTCCCCCGGTAATGGGGATGGCATAGCGTTTGTGATTTTGCCAGGTGGGTATCCCTCAGGGGGCCTGGATGGGCAGTGGTTTGGGTTGTTTTCACAAAACAAGGGATTTGGATCTGTTTCCCATATACCCAATCTATTTGCTGTGGAGTTTGACTCTGCACTCAACAAGGAGGTCATGGACGTGAATGCTAACCATGTGGGTATTGATATAGAGAGCTTAATTTCCACTAAGAGTGCTGATGTTTCTGAGATTGAACTTATTCTCAATGATGGCTCCCAACTGCATGCTTGGATCGATTATGATTCATGGTCCAAAATTCTAGAGGTTAGATTGAGCAGATCAGGTCTCGTGAGGCCCTCTGTTCCACTGATTTCCTATCCTGTTGATCTCTCTAGCCTGTGGAAGGATGAAATGTATATTGGGATTAGTTCCTCCAGTGGGGATTCTTCTCAGACTAATCTTGTTTACTCATGGAATTTCACTAGCAGCCCTTTCCGTTGGCCTCAGCACTCATTCCCTGCGAATCCTCATGCAATCTCTTCACAGAATGGACCTAATTCTTCACGCCAGAAACCCAATGAGATTTTGGGCATTCTTTTTGCTCTGCTGTTTGGTATTGGGTGTGGTGCCATGGCTGCATTGATCATGTTCTTGGTGTGGTCCCTCCTTATGAGTAGGTCTGTGTTTACATCCACAGAGTTTAGTTACCAAAAAATTGCAATGGCTGGTGCAGAGGACCCGGAAGATATTGGGTGCAGAAAAATTGCAGTGACAGGTGACAAGGAGGCTCTAGGTGACAAGGAAGCTCTCAGTGACAACATCAAGTAGGGTTTGTTATTAACCTGGTTGGTTACCACCTTCTTCAAGGATGCATTTGGTGTACAGCATAAATTCCTTGAAGATGTTGGTAAAGCCTAGTAAACAGTTAGCTGCAGAAACATTTGTTATTGAAGTAGAAGCATATTTACTTAGCAAATCTGACTGAAAAGTTTGTAGCAAAACTGTATAATAGATAATTTAAGTGTCTAGGACATTAAATGTAGATGTTATAAGTAATATTATTTTGAAGAGTTACTTAGAATATGTATTGATTCCTGATGTTAATTTGGTAGCAGGAAATTGCAAATTTGTATATATGATATACTTGTTACTTTTTAAAGCATAGCAAATCTTAACTATTAGTCTATTACTGTTCATCTACAGTTTTATAGCTAATTTGATATAGTTGATCTTACAGAAATTAGATTTCCACAGTCCATAATAAATATATTTGATTTTTTTTTTTCTGAAGATTATTGTCAATTTTAGAATGTAGATAATGCAGTCCATTTTCTTAATCAGTATAAATACTAATGGGAAATGCATTGATCCTCGATAATTAGATTATTTTACTCAAAAATCTGTTTTCCCTACTTTCCCGTATCTCAGAATTCATAGCATGTCATTTCATATAGACCAAGATTTAATCAATGTGGTCTTCGTGCTATAATGAAAAGTTAAATGTTTTCCAGATTTCTATTGATAAAAATAAAAAATTTTCCCAAAAACTCATTATGAAAACAGAATCCCTTGTAGATGGAACTCTCTGAGGAAGAATTATTATCCTTGTTCAGGTGTTAATTTTTTACATATTTTTCAGTAAGTGAGCCTGCTTAGAGTTGGAATAAGATGATACATTAGTCTATCTGTTAGTTTGCATTAGAATAATTTATTAGTGGTTCAATCTTTCTTACTTTGCATTAGAATGGTCTATTGATAATTCAGTCTTTCTTACTGGTAACTTTTAAGACTATGCAGAGTATATCTTGCTCTTTTAACCCTGTCTTGTGCAAAAGGAAAGTAATTTTAATGAATTTAAGGGCAGCTGTTTTTATTCCTTTAGTAAACCGTAGTTTGCACGTTCAGGAATTTGATATACAAGAAATATATTTAATATTGACCCAGGTAACAAATTGCTTGCTAATTTAAATTGGTGCATCTTCCAGTGAAGATGGGGTGTTAATGCAACTTCATATGAATGATTCTTTATTTATTAATTCATGATGTTGTTCATTTTGATAGTTTAGCTTATTGGACTCAAAGACCGAGATGATTCTTTTGTCAAAATTTGGATGTGATCTTGAGTGTTTTTCTGCATTTTTGCAAGTATGTTGGAAGTTTTGGTGAAAATAACTTACAAATTTTGTTGCTTCTTGCAAGTTCATAAATATAATCAATAGGCAGGACATTTTAGTGATATGGGATTTTCACCTTCTGTTCACCTTCTGTTCACCTTTGTTTGTATATCTTACATATGTTCCAACCACAAACATTATGAGCTTGCCCATCATCTACTTATGCTATATAAATGACAGCACTCTGCCCTTCATTTCTTTTTGAGCCAACGACTTAGTCTTAATGTGTGCTAATTAGGTTCTATATGAATCAAATGCAGTTTTTCAGAATTCCACAAGATATTGAATGCTGTTCTATTTACAAGCTTTCCAGATTAAGACATTTAGGAAAATTCCAATAATCCCCATTCTCCAATTATTGTGCTTTCACATGCAAACGAAAGAAAGGCATTTCTCCAACAGACTCCTTGCAATTTTACATGCAAGAAACTAATTAACAAGAGACCAGAAGGAAAATGAGCTTAAATTTTCATTATCTTTTGAACCATTTACATTCTTAGCTCTTTGCTCATTCCCCGAGCACAACTTCACGTGTTCTATGTGATGTTTTGTCAACGAACATTCCAATCTCAAAATCCATTTGTGAAACACTGTCTTACATATCTTCCTGGACAAAATTGAGGTTGTATTTTAACTTTGCTTCATTGAGTTGTATGGTTTTTTGCATACACAACTACATATGGTTGCTAGAAGTCCTCGTTTCAAATTGTTTCGATCATCTTGGGAAAGATCAGATAACAATAGTTTTACATGCGACAATATAGTTTTCAATATCCAAGGGTCTATCGCAATTTGACACAAAAGACACAAGTGGGTTTTGATTCGTATCTTGGTACTTGCCATGTTTTGGAAGAAAGGGCGGTCTTTTGAATGCTGAAAATGTGTTAGGTGCTATGGGAACATTAAAATGCAGATTTTAGCAAGAAAGAGAAGATTAGAAACTAATGCAAGTTTTAGCAAGAAAGAGAAGATCAGTTGCAGTAGGCAGAAAAACAAAATCATTTGGGTCAAAATGAAATTGTTGGTCAATGCAAATTGGTGAAATTGTTACGTTAGTGTGTGGCATTCTAGTTGTCAAGTTTTCTTTATTTAGGTGGCATTTGCTTAGTCTTTTCAGCTCCCTGGAGCATTGTAAAGTTATATGTTGGCCAAGTGGATATGGGCTAATCATCTTAGTAGCTTGCAATGCAAGTTTAGAGAGATATAAAAAGATATTTCTTATTGCAATTCTCCATGTTGGGGATTTTTGTAAAAGCAAAAGTAGGGAAATCAGTTTGTAAGAGCGTTTTTAGAGGTGGTGTTGCTCTTAGAGGTGTTCAAGTTCTTTATAGGGAATGGCTTAGACCTTATTGTAAGCCATTTTGGAGTACTTTAGTGAGACTTGTTCACCTTATAGTTGGAGTTTCAACCCTAAGTGGGTTTCTTTGGGGTATATTTGTCTCTATCTTCATTCCTATTGTTTTTTTGATTTGGAGTTCATTGTTCATTAATGATTTTAAAAATTCAGTCATCTACGTTCATTAGCTAAGATGATTTATCTGAATGTTGAATGTAGTGTGATATAAATATTCAAGTTTATGGATCAACTGACATCAAAGTAAGTTCTTTCTTTTGGAAAAATAGTTGGGAGTGTTTTGCAGGTACATGTTGACAAGTATGAATGGAAAAAATGTGACCTTTGCAAAGAGACATTGAGCTGGAGATAACAGTTAATAAGCATGGCAAGAGAAGAGGAGTGTATTGATGTTGAAACAAGCTTTTCTAAGAGGTGGATAAAGTGATATGTAGAAAGTAAAATAAGTACAAAGGGTAACATATTGAGGCAAAGAGAACTAATGAAAATCACATAAGCTTAAAAGTGCAGCATAATGAAATATGGAAAAGTGCATTACCTTATTGAGCATCTCTTTGTTTCAAGAATAGTTTAATATTTTCTACTTAACATGGCCAACCACATGAAGGTGGAAGCTCATTTGGCCCCTTCCCCCCTTTTTCACATCACTCTCAATTCCTCATACTTGATCATATAACATTAATCATTCATTCAACCATTAATAACATATAACATTCATTCATTAATATGTAACATTTATTCATTAACATATTTGCATTCATTCATAAACATATAACATTCATTTTTTCAAGTTTTACATATTGTCAAAAATATGGTTGTCATAATATGATTACAATTATTTTTTTTTGTTTATTTTTTGCAGCTAAAAATAGAAGTGGAGTATTGTTTTCTAAATCATTTGTCCCCCTTTCAGTTATTTTTCCCTCTGCTTGTGATCTTAATGTATGCCTAGTCGTTTACTCGCGATGTGGATGTTGTTGAAAGGGGGGGCTACTGCAATAATAAAGAAATGTTAAATTGATATGTTTTATTATTATTGTTACAAGTATTTCATTAATTAAAAGAACATTATGGTGGTGCTCTTTACCTGATGGGGTTGCATCATGTTCCTGATCTTGTCTTATAACCTTATGCTCAACATATTGAACACCCTTTAAATCCTTTGGAGTTGAAACACAAAAGGTTACATTAATTAATATACCAATTGCAATTAAATATGTTTAAAATAACATTAGAATGGTCCTCTTTACTTGATGGGGCCACATCATGTTCTTGATCTTGTCTAGCCTAATCATGTTGAACATGTTGATCACGTTCTACATGTTCTAAAGTTGAAACACGAAAGATTACATTAATTAATACATCAATTTCAATTAAAGATGTTTAATTGTATTAATCCATACTGTGTTTTGTATAGCACATGAATACATTCAATACCAAAATGCACACCATGACCTTCATCTGCAGGTTGTGCTCCACCCGCACCAGGCTGAATTCCAATGTCATGTGTAGTATTATTATTGCTTGCCCGTTTAAAACAAATAGGCACATAATTATTTTATGATGGAAATTAATATTGAATATATTGCACAAGTATTCAATTTTAAATAAACTTTACCTGCGTGTCAGATGCAGTGGAAGCTTGTGTTTGCCCAATCAAGAGTCTTAAGCATTCAACCACGACTCCATAGCTTTGTTGGAAGACAATCTTTAGGTCCTCTTCTGTGGCACTCTGTTGAATTTGGAGCTTTGAATTTTTGCATAAGATCATGAATTTTGCTTCTATGGTGTGATAAAACCAAAATTGTTTGCAATTTATTATTTGGATGCAATATTTCATTTATTGATACTTACAATTCATGTGGCTAATTTCATATAACCACCAAAGCCAAGTTTGTATTGCCCGTATTTTTTTAGTCTTTCTTTTGTTGCCTTCGATGTGACGGGCAACCTATAAAAAGTTTGAAATACGTTAGATTATGTAAAAAGAAAGAGTAATCAGTATATAATTACATTGTTGATAGTATCACATACCTTCCTTGGCCCGATGGTGTCTTTCATTTTTTATTTTCAGCCTTCTCTTTTCCATCTAACACCAGCTCCTTCCACTCCCTCTCTGGAATCATGGGGGGACGCTCGTACTTTTTGTTATTCTCTAAATGTGGCCTATATTGGTCTCACACATACTTTAGATAGGTACAAACTTTCTTAAGGACCTTGGTTCGGTTGAATGTGTTATTACCGAACATCACAACTAAAAGGTTATTGAGGTCATCTTTTAAATCTTGATTTTGGGCATTCCACCGTGTACGTATGGTGGGCCCAAAGATCTCCAATGTAATATCATTTAAATGTTTATAAAAAACATCATTTCTTGCAAAATGGTCATGGGATCATTAGTCTAAAAAGAGTGATCAATAAGTAAATTTCAATTGGATTATATATAATAATAATTAAAACATTTTAAAGTACCTGGGACCTTCTCTATTTATATGGGAACGAAATCCTTGGTCACCACAAATGTGATCGGAAATGTTCACGTACTAGTAATACGGGAAGATCCAGAAAATGCTGCTAAAACATCACCAGTACTAGTGGCCTTTGCATCCTCAGGTACATGTCCTAATGCATGTTTTGGCATGTGTCTGCTGCCAGAGGGTGCACTACCTGATGCCTGCATGCTATGTGTTGCCAAAATTTCAATCGAAAATATAGGCACGGATGATGGGGTCGAATTATGTAATGTATGCGCAGGAAGATCAGGATCGACACTTGTACCAACCCCTACTTCCCTATGCAGGAACATCAGGATTGACACTTGTACCAACCCCTACTGCCCAGGTAGCACCTGCAGTACCTTGCTCATAGCCTACAACATCATGAGGAGGCAAAAAATCATGTAAAAACAACACATATTTTAATTCATGACATAAAAGAGTACAAAATATAAAACTATGAATGAACTTATGTTATAATTAAAGATCTCATGATAACTTACTTGAAACTTTCATGTTCTCTCAATCAATATTTTAACCCTTTCTCTTATCTCATCTATTTGAGGCACTATGGATAACAACTAAAAATTTTCTTCATTGCATTTTTTTGGGTCTTCCTTATCATATCCAGAGGGTTTGTGAAATATGCAATGTCATCATCGCATAATAGTAACTGCACCTCCCTATGGATGTTCTCCTCTACTACTGGTGCATTTCCTCGATCATCCGACTGCAACAAGAATATTAAAAACATTATCTAAATTAACCCAATAGACTTATGAGAAGAACATAATAATAAAATATTTTGCTCGCATCTAATTTGTACAATTACAATGAGGTAAATTTGTCGGGTAGAAGCGCCTAAAGATGCATCGCGATCTATGCTATGGGTCGGAGCCTTCCCCCTACGATCAATGTCCCGTTGTGACAAAAAAATAAATATTAAAAAACATTACTGAAATGAAACCAATAGACTTGTGAAAGAAATATAATAATAAAATGTTATATTGGAGTCATTAATTGGAGGTTGGGTAAAATGGTATATAGTACGTACCACCCTCATAGTAACTGTGTTTGTATCTATTTGATTCAAATTTTAATCGATTAGCAACTCTTCTCTTGCAGTTATTGATTTTATTGCACATACAAATACACAGTTTCCCTCGCGCACTTCGAATATGCAATTGGATTGCTTATTTGTTGACCTAGGTCATGTACTATTTATAAACCTTGTAATATTCCCTAATGCTTTTTGCCTTCCATCAATGTACATAGGAACTCATTTATTTTGATCCTTATCTTTTAGTTGTATATAATTTGCTGACAATGCATACCTACACATACTTTGTGTATATTGAACCAACCGCATCCAATCTTTGTAACTGTAACAAGGTCTGACATTCTCCATCAATTAAGTAACTTTGTCGTAATAGACCTTTATGTCATCCATGCAAAATAGGCCCAAACCATGTAATGACGATGGTGCTATGCGATACATCCTCTCGTTGACACAAAAATAAGTGTTTATTGGAGTAAGTTCCTTGGGTACCCATTGTTTTTGTAGATGTTTGTACCTCAAGGGCACCTCGATGTTGCCTATTCTCTCATCATCATAAGAACATGACCCCCTTCAGCAAGAAAAAATTCCATGAATTTACAAAACTTTCTTCTAATCTTTTGACCTCTAGTTGATCTCCCTCTTTTAGACCTACTAAATGTCTCACTTTCCTCGCTCGAGAAAGACAAATCTAACAAATACCTATTTGGTGGTACCTGCACTCATAAAGATGTTGGATGAAGTTGTCACTACTAGTCAAATGCATGTGGAGGTAAGAATAGTTGTGAATGTATCAATAAACCTTGTAAGGGTTTGATGATCAAAGATCACTTGGTAAGCATGGGAATGGTTTCTAGGGTCACCAACCTTGTGTTTTGAAGCCTTGGGTTTTGGGAACATCTGGAGGAGTCATTGTCTTGTTTCTTGGAGGTTGATTGGGTTAGTTGGTGAAGGTTGCTATTACTTTTTGTACCGGTCTATGAAATTTGTTGGACCACCTTCCTCGAAGACAATAGTCCCTTTGAGGTAGTACTGGTGTTTGGTTAGTTAGTCTATGAAATGTTTTGGACCACCTTCGATGTGAAATAGCTCCTCATGCAACCATCCTTTTAGTCTATTTCTAAATGGACAGACCCCTTGCTTTTAATGATTAAGCTCCACAGGTTTCTACCCCTATGGTTTTTTGGGTCCCCTAAATAAAATAATAAAAGATGGGCCCTACTTAGAAGAACCCCAAAGTGTATCAGAGTTTCTTTCTTTCTTAAGAATCCAGTTAAAGAGGCTAATTGGGTCCCTCCCTATCAAGCATTCCTTCGCCATTTTCCAGACACCCACAACATCTTCGAACCATTTATACTCTTTTGGAACTTGAAAAAAAAATCCACTTTCATTAGTGTTCTCTTTCGGGCTTTCCCTAGTGCTAGCATCTGTACTATTCTTTTGGAGGTTTGGTTGAGTCAGTGAAATATTCAAAAAAATTTAATGGCTCCTTGTCTTTTTTCATCTCTTGTACTGGTGCAGGAGCACCTTGGCATAATTAGGCCTCTATGAAGCAATGTTTTGAAATTTGATTCAATGTTATTGTTCCTACTTTGTAAATCATGTTATTAGAGTCATGTTTCATATATTTGAGGTCATTTGGTGTTTATTAAGTCCAAAAGTGTAAAAATGAAAACAATGTAATAAGTTGTCAACTTAATCAAAAAGGAAATATTAAGAGATGAAGAGTCATTAGGGTCGGTTAGAAGCGGTTAGAAGGCTAAAATTTAGTTTTTTTTCCTTTAAAAAGGCTCTTGTATCTTTTAGAACTTCGAGGGTGGTTGAATAAAGAATAAGTTCAAGGAAAATATTTGATTTTTAATCATTTTTCTTCAAAAATCTTGCATTTCCAGGCATTGTACGAAATTGTACGGCCTTGAAGGCATGCTAGAATGGTTGGATATGGTAATAATCTCAATCACCTTCCTGTTACATCAAAGTTCATGCATTTTAGTTAAGATTTGTGTGAGTTATTATGGATTTACTTCAGACTGCTAAAACCCTCAATTAGGGTAAGCAGAGATAGAAATAATTATATTTCTCCTTTATTAATTGGTGGAATCTTTTGGTTTCTTGTGAGATTATCTAATATGAATGTTCTTTCATTTTTTAGTGGATTTAGGGAAAACTCATAAAGATAAAATGTGAGGGAATGGAGTTTCTTGACTGAAAAACTATGTGTACAGTCCGTGAACAGAGTAATTATGAATGTTAAGCCCTTAGGGTTTTGTGAAAATACTTTGTAAATAGACGTTGATACTTTCAAGAGCATATACCACTCAAACTAAACATGTCTCAAGCACTGGACAAGTGTACTTTGGTCAGGAGTTAGTAAAGCAACAAACCCTTATGCAAATCAAGCCTAATTAGGCCTAAATTTGTCTAAGACAACAATATTTGAAGCTTGTGTTTTAAAATTTTTGAAGCTTATTTCTTGCCACCATTTCAATACTATGTTACATTCTAATACCATTTCCTAATTCTAGTCTAATTCTCTTTTCCTTTGACCATCATTAATTAATTAAATAATTCATGTTATTTAGCTAATTAGGCTAATGTTTATCCAAATAAATCTATTCACTTATTTTCCACAAATAATAAAAAAATTAATTACCCACTCATATTCTATCATAATTTCTTATAAATTCTCTTCTATTTTTCATCCATGTAAAACTAATTACTTAAAATAAATTAATAAAAGATTAATTATCCACATTCATTTTAGATCCCACTAAAAGTTCTCATAACTCTTCTTGACTATTCTTAATCAAAAAAGATTCTCCACTCTACTTAATCAATTTCAATCATTATTCAAGATCGAATATTCACTATTCACATCCTCATCCAAAAATTATAAATTGACTATTTCCTTCATCAAATTATGAATGACTTATTAACCTATAGGTACATGTTATTGACTTGAAGAGCAACCTCTATTTTCACATCAAGTCTTCAAAAACATATCCAGTACATCTGAGGTTTGCATCTAGCAATATTTTGTTGATTTTGTTTTGTATTTGTGTTCTTTGTTACTCTAGCTGAAGTATTTTTGGGTTTGGAATATGGATCTTAGATTTACATTAGTTTCTTATGATTCATTCCAAATTTAGGGTATATATTCTCGCATGCCTAGTTAAACTTTATCCTTTGTCTATTTTATTTTTGTAGATATTTCATAATTCAAAACACTTTGATACAAAACAAAGTTTTTTGTTTAAATATATATCTATATATATTGTTTTTACAAATTTTAAATACTGTATAAAATAAAACATGATATACAAATGAAAAAAGATAAAAATTAAAAACAAACAAAAAAATATTAAAAAATAAAAATAAAAAATCTCCTAAGGGGTATTGGGTTCAATCTTTGGACTATGAGGGGATTCCCTTCCGTTGCAGAAGATGTTTTAAAACAGGTCATGTTGTTGCGCAATGTGGTTCTGGGAAAAATACTAGGATGGCTACATGGTGGAATTGTGCCTCTCAACAACATTATACGGTTGAGAAGAAATTTGAACAACACAGGATTTTTTCAGAGGTGGTTGCGTTTGAATCATAGGGTGTTGAGGTATCCCCTCGGGATATCTCAAATGACAAGGATGTTGAAGCTGCACATGATTTTCAGGTTGTAACCCCTAAAGAGCAAGCAATTGGGTCTTCGGTGGCTACTTCTGGTGATAGTGTTTTGACTATCACTCCCGGTGGCCTTTCCGACAAGTCTTTTTCTGCACGAAATAATAATAATGAATTCTCTGAGACGGTGGTTGCAGGCACACCTCGGGAACTTTGTGAGCTGACTTGGCATGATATGGCAGCACAACTGGAAGAAGGTTGGATTACTGTTAAGGGCAAAAAAAGCTAAATTCTCTCAGCCTTCTTTTGATATGACTCTTCGCTCCTACAAGAGCAGTTCTCAATGTAAATCTTGATGGTCTTGTTTGGGGGTTGGCTTTTGGCTGGTTGCATGCTATACTTTTTGTAGCCTTATTTTTTATTGTAAAGGGTTTTGAGTCCCTTCAAAACCTATTTTTTCCTCAATCAAAAACAAAATAAAATAAAATAAAGGCGGCTAGTGAGGTACACGATTACCCAATACCTTGTGCCTTGCCATTGGTAAAGGGGTAGGGTTGGGGCCCATGCCCCCCTATTGGGGGTTTAAAACCCCAATCCATCAACCATTCAATAAATGTCGATCACACCATAAACCTTTGAAATTGCTCTTTAAAACCATGAAAACCTTCCACTTGCCACACACCCTCCCTCCACTCGATAATCGTCATCTTATTGGCTAAGCAACATTGCCCCATCCCACCATCGTCTCTCACCATCTCCTTGGTGGAGCTCTCTCAACTCCCCTCTTTTACTACTAAATATGTGTTTTTTCAACCCAATATAATTTTTTCATATAGAGTTAATTTTTTGCATTCTTATAGGTATTGAAAAGATGATTCTATCCTCTTCATTATGGATTAAGTATTTTTTGCAATTTCAACCCAAAACATTAGGTATATCAATTTGATTTTTTTCCCTTCTTGTGATTAGCATAATTTTCACATAAGATATCAGAATTTGATTAAAAATAATAATAATAATGAAAAAAATGTAAGAAATTTGTGAGTGATATCTATATTTATATTTGATAATGTTATTTTATGATTTTACAAGGATTGTGTTTTGTTAATAACCTTTGCAAATGTAACAAAATTATTTGTTGGAAACTTAATTTTTGAAATGACTAATGCTTGTATGCAAGTTTGCTTGTAAAAAACAAGCATCAAAACCATTCTACACATTTTATTTTTATTAAGGAAAATTCACCCTTTTTTAGTGTGTCTCATATAGTTTAGATTTTTATGTGTTTATGGCTAAGGGTGTGTATGCTCTCCTCTTGCATTGCAAGAAGAAAATGAGGATAAAAAACATCATTCTCCATTTGCATCTCCTAATGGGTGCTAGTCTATACTCTCTTCACACCTTAGGGTGATCTTGGAGACCAAAATCAAATGTTACTTTTTATTTTTATTTTAGCAAGCCTCTATAAGGATTTCATCACCTTATGGGATGACCTAAACCACATGTTTCAGTGGGGTATGCAAAGGGGGAAGAGAAAAATTTGTACCTCAAACGAGCATCATTGTGTCTAGCACAATCTTGATACTCCTTTTTGTAAGGAGTCAAAGTGATGGAATTTTCTTGTGCTTATTCCACATTCTTATTCATGGACTCTCATTCATGGATTTAGGTCTCACATATATTTGGGTATCTAGAGGACTCCCTTTAATGAACCTTGTGCAAGCCTAGTTGGAGGACTTTGACCATGTGTGGTTGTGATAAATTGGTAAGTGGTTAGCCTTGGGAAGTTACTCACTATGTGCCCCTAGAAATAGGTTTGTATGATGTGTATGTTCTCTTATGCATGTGAGTGATCTTAAGTGATAAAATTTGGTTAGTGTCTCCTTATAAGCTCTACATTCCATGCTTAGACAAGGCATATTGATGGGATCACAATAGCATACATATCCACTTGAATAATCTAGGTGGTTGTTATGTCTACTTTGTCTTCTCCCTTGTGTGAAACTAGCATAAAAATCTAAATCTAAATAAGTTAAATCAACCTAACCAAAACAAGAATCATGGACCCTTGATTTGATAAGTTAATTGAACAAGATATAAATCAATTTGAGCATCATGATGATAGCATTGTAAAATTGGGCAAACATAAGATGATAACCATGATTTTCTTAGAGCTAAACATAGCCATGACCAAGTTGATCCATAGCAAACTCTAGATGTACTCATTATAAGCAATCTTTCAACAAGCTTTAAGCAACAAACCATGAACAACCTTATGGATCAAAATCCTTTAGACCAAGAACATGTTAATGCTAGCTATACCCTAGGCCAAAACCAAATATATGTTAGTCATCCTTATGGTAGCCTTCACAAGGGAAACTCCATTCTAGGACAAGACCTTCAAAGTCATTTTATATCTAGATCCCAAACTCTCAAAAATAAAATCAAAGCCTTATCCCATCATTGATCTAATTAAACCAAAGTCCTTCATCACTTAAAGGTCTTCATGACCTCATCAATGATCTAATTAGCAATCCTATCAATGACCCAATCCTACCTTATCCAAATAACCTATGAAGGATTATTTTCAAGGAATACTGATGGATGGTCACCATTGACATAGAAAAACAAAAAAGGATCCGATGCTATCATCATTTAGCAAGTGTAAGTGTGGACAAAGGCTTGTGAAGGGGTGGGCTTTGGTGAGAGATATGATGTATGAACAAGTTTGATATCCCAATAAGAGAAGGGAATGCAGGCAAGGGATGATCATGAGGTATGCTTAAATGGGGAAATCCAAAACCCTAATAGAAGTATAGAAGAATGTGGACATGGGATGAAATTCCATAACTTTGATGGCTTACATTAACTTGGAGAATTGGTCATGCCTCCATACTTAAAAATATTGGGGATCTTAAGAAGATGCATGAGGGATGAAGGGAAAGAACTAATACACAAGTTTGGTTTAGGGGGAATGCTAGTGATATGAAATGGTAATTTTGGATCACAACATAGACTAAGTAAAAATGGGACATGACAATATAGCATTGCGCAAATCATTCATCAATTATGTAAAAGAATGTGATGAACAATGTTTGGAAAAGAATTACGTGCATTATGGAAAATAATTTGATTTCCCACCATGCATAGTGTGCACTCCAACAAATGGTGGTGGTGATGACTCTTAGATAAAACATGAAAATATAATTGTTTGAGTGGGTTATATATATGTTTATTTAGAGGTTGAATTGCGGGGTTTAGTGGAAGTTGATATAGTGATTGGAAAGGAAACTAGACTAGATCCACACTAATCCTATAAGATAAATAATGTAACTAAGAATAGATCTATACAAATTTTAACAAATTAGTGGATATAAGAAAACACAAGACATCTCATGGGAAAAACATTATAGGAAAAATCCATCCTCTAAAGCACACTCAATGTATTAATCTCAATAACACGTTTACAATGAAATGCAAAGTTTCAATGCTCACTATAGGAAATATATAAGATCTTCAAATCTATCTTTGAGAGCTAATTTGGTAGTATAACCTCATTCTAAAATTACCATAAAATGATATGTTTCTTTCCCAAAATAATCATAATCCATGAGCATTTTTTAAAAAGTGAGTCACTATAGAAAACCATTAATTGGTATTGCAAAATAATGGGCATAAAACTATGGGATGAATAATTACCTAGAAAAAGGGATTATTTTTTATGGTTGAGTGTGCATTCTATCAAGGGTGTAAAAAATATATGATAAATTCCTAATGATATCACATTTATTGTATACATTGCATAAAAGGACAAAACAAACAAACTCAATTTAACAGATATGGACATAAATACCCATAACCAATTTACACCATATCTACTTATTTGTGTTCATAATCTTCATCAATAAATCTATAAATTTTATTGAAGTTTCTACCTTTTTTATCATCACCCTCTTATTTTCCACTATGTATTGAATAAAATGGTTATAAACATCAAAATGATTTTTCTATGTGTTAGCAAGATAAATCTAAAAAGAAAGAAATAATACCCTACCATAAAAGGATTGTGGTAGTAAATCATCCAATAGATGCAAGTAATACAAGGAGAAACACCTCTTAATTATACTTGAGTTTAATTAAAGGTTCCACAAATGTAATATAGGATGTTGAGAAGAATCGATAGAAGAATTGAAGAAGTGGAAGAATTAGTTATAGGAAAAGTAGGAGAAATAGGAAGAAGCATAAGAATATCATGTACAAGAATGTAACAAGAATATATTTAAGAATTTAATATGGATATTTGATAATATATATGATAGCATTGGTTTTTGGATTAATTTATAATGTGTTATATTCTATACTTGAGTTGTTAATATCTTAATTTTATTACTTATGTACGTTATTTCCTACTACAACCTTTTGTAATTCACCATACTCATTCTAATCCTCTTCTTATCTCTAAAACTAGGTTATAAATACAATATTTTGAGTACCTAAGCATAGATCTCTAGTCTATGCCCCTACTTGCAAACATCTTGATCCATTGTTAGGACCTTGGTAAAAGGTGTAAAAGAGAGATTAAAAACTATAGTTACTTATTTACAATAGAAAGGGACACTAGTAAAAGGATAAATGAAAGTTCCAATTAGTGACATATCAAGTGCAATAATGGAGACTAAAGGAAAGGAGTATGGTCAAGGAAAATAGAAGATTTTATGACTTTCGATAAAGGGTCATAGGTTATAGCCTTGTGAGAGGAGATGGAGCACCTAGGCGATGATGAATAGAAATGAGGGATCCTAAAAGGCTCTTTGAAGAGATGCAACATTTAGAAAAATATTAAGACTAACCCATTAAGGATTTGCATAAAATAATTAGTGGAATTCTAAATAAAAAAAACCCATGGTGAAAGAAATAAGAAAAATAAGAGAGAGTTAATAGAAGAGATTGAATTAGTGAGCATGGTGGAAAGGAAGGTAAAAACAAAGTTTAGGAAAGACAAGAGAGGTATTACAAGAGAATGGAAAAGTTAGAAGAAAAAGATGTAGATCATGCCAAGATGGTTAATGTTAAGAAAGAAGTAGAATGCACTAGAGAAGTTGCTATTGATAATACGAATAAAGGGAAATTTGAGCATGCTAGGGAGGTCATTACTAGGAATATAAAAGAAGATAATATTCTATTAGAAGAATTGAAAATGAATGAACATGCCAAGATAGCTACAAGTGAATAAAAAATCTACTAAGGTTGATAAGACTATGCAAACAAATATATTAGAGTTAATTACACTACTCTATAACAAAGATATACCCTAGGAACTCATTATCCCTCCTAAATCAACAACAAACATCCACAATAGTTAGAAAGATAGCTTAAAGAATGTATGGAAAGTAATGAGTCATTAAAAGAAGGGTGTCAAAATAGGGGTTATTTGTCATTTAAAATATTGACTTGAAGCCCTAATTTGGATCTCGACCTATCTATCCTAAAAATTATAGTTGTAAAAGGAATTGAGGAACTAATAAACCCTTTCATAAAACTAAAGCCCTAAGATTTTAGTGTGGACATGGAAGCGGGTGCAATGATATTACTTGAAGTTGTGTTGTATAGTGAGTTGGTTATTTGTATGGTGTAGGTGGTAGTTTGAGTGTGTACAAGAGGTATTAATACTTGTGTAGAGTTAGTGGGTATAATTATTTGTGGAATGGTATGGCAATTTTTTGAGATGTAACATTAGGAGAATAAATGGGAGTAGGTTGAATGGTAAGGTTGTTATGTTGTGACGTGAAAGGTGGCATGATGTTATTGGAACTTGTTTCCCCCAAGGTCAAGGATGGAATATTATTGGTGGATAAGTGTTGTGTCCAATGAAGAAGTTTGTTTAGCTCCTTATTGGGTGAGTGAGTAATAAGAAATATTGGTCACGATTGGTTGCTATAATTGATTCTATCGGTTTCATTGTGTTAGGATCATGTTGGGATTCAAACAAATACTCAAGTGTTACATATTTTACTAATCCACCAATGTTGGGACTATGTATAAGACTTAGTGGAGGTGGTGTTTCAAAACCTCTTTCTATTAACATGTTTGTGAATTCTCTTGGTGTTTAAGGAAAGGATCTAAGTTTGTGGGTATCATGTTAGACTCTTGTTGGCATTGCATTTTCTTCTTAGTTTGTGACCTTGTTCCTACTAACATATAAAATGTTTATGAGCTTTTTAATTGGATGGGTTGTTAGGTGATTTGAATGATGGAATGGAAAAAAATTAAAAAGTGTATCTAGATCTTTGGATTGCATTAATGGAATTTTTATGAGTATATATATTGAATTTTAAACTAGACTTGTGAGTTCAAAACCAATGGATTATGGAATAGGTTAACTTAGAAGTAGTTAATCCTCCTAAGTTAATCTAACTATGGATAATATAATTTTATATTTTATGTAGAGAAGATAGAACTCTAAGTAAACTATCAAACTAGATGATGAAATAATCATGAGATCTGGGAAAACTTAGTGAATCAGATTTGGACAGAAAAATTGGTGACTATGGATGTGTCATAGTTTTAACTTAAGAAAACAAAACCTAAGTACGTGAAGAATGGAAAATGGATGTGGTGGATTATCAAATCTTAGGTTTGTCTTTGTGTATGTTAATAGGTATTAGTTTTTTTTTCTATAGGTCTTTTTGCAGGACTGTAAGATTTGGTGACAAGTAATCTAAATGACAAAATAATTATGTTGAAGTACAAAGCAATTGTACCATAGTAAAGGACAATTATGGCAATCAAAGATTCAACTACATTATTCTAGGGACAAATGGATGACAGTTCATTTCTAAAAGAAAAATAAGTTGTGTGACAATCTAAGACAATTGCACCACTCCATGTTATAATTGTGCCATAGTAAGCCACAATTACCAATGAAAATTATAATCATGCTAATGCAAGCTACAATTTCACCAATGTAACTTCAATTGTGCCACTCTAGGAAAATTGCACCAAACTACTAACAAATGTGCTATTTTGACTAAAACAAAGTTTTCTATAACAAATAGTTGCACAAAATAATAAACGATTGTGTGATAGAATAGATAAGTGTGAGTTTTGAGGTTCGATTACATGATTCTGAGTAATTTTAGTCTAATTTGAGTGTTTTTAACAAAATTGGAAAGAAAAACACATCACATAGTAGACATGAAAGTTGTTGTCATTTCAAGGTGACAAACTAAAAGGTATCACTGCTCTGAACAGATAAGACACTCCAAGAAGTACAACCTAACTAGTATAAAAGGTGTGTCCCACTAGTAAAGGCCCATCAATAAAATATCATAGAAGACCAAAAATTCATGGCTCCACTCTCAAATGGGGATTGCTAGGTCTCTAGTGGCATAGGGGATCACCTTCTTTATTCCCTTGTAGGTTTTCTACACCTCCAAAAGAATTATATCTCACCCTAAGATGGTACATGTTGGATAACGTCATGCATGATGTTGTACATTAAACCCAACTATTAGTAACGATTGATGGTCTTAAAGGCTTCTAACAATGGCTTGTAGTGGTTCTATGAATAGTGAGCCCATCTAAGGATGCCCTAGATTGGAGGGGTCTCCTCTACTTTCTTCACCTATACATGTCTCGATGGATCGAGGCTTGCGAGTCTTTGCTTTCACAATGTTGGCCACACCTTGGGTTAAAAATTTTGTTCTCCCCTTTATATACCCCATCGATAAACATGGTTGAAGTCGCCCTTGGGATGACAAAATCCCCAAGCAAGCCCCCTACTAAAATTAAAAAGGAGAATGATGTTGTTTTTGATCTCTGAGGCTATACTAGACACAAGGGGAGAGCATACATAGATTATCACTTGGGTAAACAAGTGTAAATCCTAAGGTATTTATAATCTCCAAATTTGCACTAGGTGCAAGGAGAGAGCATACATACCCAACACTTCATCAAACATGGTAAACAATTCATTTACCTTAAGAAATTAAAGTGTTATTTAAATTATAAAAATTTAGACACAAGACCCTACAATAGACATGTTAGTAGTTTAAGTGTTTGGTCTTCTATCCAGCGAAAGCCATGACTGCTCAAAAGAGATCAATAACCCAAAAAATTATAGATAATTGCACCAAAGTAGATGAAAAATGATTAAAAAATAGATTATATCTTTTGGAAAATATAGAGTTTTGAAGAGTAAATACACAAAAAGGAGCACAATTGTGTCAATACCTCCTACAAGTACACCACTCTACACAAAAACACAAAAAAATGTAGAAAATAGAGCAAAAACCCCAATATGAAAGATCAAACTGTTAGTTCAAGGATGATTATTAACAAAACACAGTCATAAGTCAACAGAGGAATAAAGATTAGCAAAATGAAAAGACCAAAGACAAAAAAATTAATCTCTGGAAGCCCAATGATCTCTTGATTAGGCAAATGTGCAGTTTTAAGGATCAATTGCGCCAGTTTAGATAGAAATTGCACCAATTTAGAGAGAAATTACATCACAACTAGTCATAGATGTGCCAATGTATGGACAAATATGCCAATCTAAAAACATATGCGCCAAATGAGCCTAAAACTTCTAAAAATGTAGAAAACTCATGGTAAAACATTAAATTCAAGGACTTGAGTGTCCCACCAGACATGCCAAAATGTATGACCTGGAAAATTCTTATAGATTTGAATGAAAAACAACAAACAACAATGATTCACAGTCAAATTCAAAAGAGATTATATCAATGAAGCATAAAGTAAATCACCAAAAGCATATAATCTAAACCTACATGAACCCTTTGTCAAGCTTCATCGTTCTCCTCTTTGTACCTTGGAGAAAAGTGTAATAGTTCTTGTTCTCATATTTTTGGTAGCACAGTAGCATAATACATTGATTATACAAGTATAGTTTCTTCACAATGATGAGACAAGAGGAGCTAATTGATGAATGATAGGTTTGTTTTATATATTTCTTGATATCAATCAACAATTGAGATCTGATGAGAGACTGAGTAGATCAATGGATGAAAATCCATGAGGAATTGATGGATAGTTAACTAATTGCACGATTTTAATGAGTTGAGTGCATGGATTAACTAAGAGGATTTGATTAAAAATATAAGTGCGACTAACGATTAGAGAATAAAAATTAATTGACCAGTGAACTTGAAGTGAGTGGGAGTTGGTTGGATTGATTGAGTGGACTGAAAGTAAGTCTCAATGGACTAACAAGGTAGAAATGCATGGGTAATTAATAACTAAATACAAGTGCAAATGAATAAATAGATAATTAATTAATTGGAGAATAATTAAATAATTAAAAATAATTAATTAATTGGAGAGTAATTAAATAATTAAAAATAATTATTTAATTGGAGAAATAGATGGTGGGGGATTAATTAAATAATAATGATTTATTTAATTAATTGATGAGAAAAAGAATAATTAGTGAATTAATTGAATAATATTTAAGATTATTAAATTAATCATAGAAGAATAAGTGATAATATGAATTAATTAAATAATCCAAAAATTATTTAATTAATAGTGAAGGGAAAATTTAGAAATAATTAAATAATTAAAAAATATTTAACTATAGAAGATGACATTAAATTAATTAAGATTGGAAGAATGATTAGTGCGATGCAATGATGGGAAACATTAGTCAATTTTAAGTGTTTACAAGATCAAGTATAATTGTTTGGAAAAAATAGGGAAAGGGAAATAAAAGTAATGGGATTCAAAAAATATTTGGCCTCACTAGATTGAGTCCCAAAAGGATTTGATTGGGACATGTGTCTCTTGCAAGCATGGCTAGAATTTAGATATCTCTAGGAGTATACCAAAATAGTTGATCACAAGGAGACCAAGATAGATACACTAGATAATGATCAAACCATGATCATGAATTTACAAACATACCATGATATATATTGCACAAAACACAACACAAAATAAAGACAAACATATACAAGGGAGAAAAATAACTTGCAACCAATTACATGGAATCACAAAGAACTTGAAGATATGGTTGTAAGTAAAAAATACTAACATAATTACATAATAGACCCTACATGAAGACCCATGGCACGAGACCATGGAAAAATTACCATAATTACTAGCCTCTATCAAAGAAAATCCTATTGAAGAGGTTGATCTCCCTCAAACAATTTATATTCACCACCCAAATAAAATAAATAAATCATTTTCTCTATTTGCATCAACTTATGAACACTACTCAAGAAGTGAAGAGCTAATTCACCATAAGCTTTGCTACTACAAGGAAACCATAAATAATAAGTGTTGTACCTATTTGTGATTCATAATGTATACACACAACAACAAGGGTGAAACTTAAAAAACCAGGTCAACATCAAAAGAAATGACACTCATGGAAGAAATTAAATCTCCTTCAAACATGAATGCATTGTTTTCATACTTGTTGACCTCCTTATTTTAATGGAGGAAAAAATAAAGTTCCTCTAATTCACATGGAAAATAAACTTATACCTAACCACAACCCTTCTAAACACAAAGAAGGAAATCATCTTGCACTCCAAATTGGAATGCATCTAGCTCATGCATACTATCAAGTTGATAAAAAAGTTGATCTTCTTGTTCCAATATGTGTTGCTACTCAACACCATAATTATTATTATGTTAGATACACACAAAAGAATCCAATTCAATTACACCATTATCCACAATATTTTAAGGAATACCTTCAATAAGGAAATCCTCATAATTAGCAACATCCTCATCAAGACCCTGAATAACAAGCTAGCATACTCCACTTTCATGTGTGTTAATTCACTCTTCAATAAATGAATCAAAAGTATGAATCAAACTACAATTTCTATCAATAGCACAAAAACATTAAATTGAGACACCTCAAGTGAAGAACCAAGTTTCTTTTACCTCTTTGTTTGATTCTCACTTTGGCAATCTAATGTGTAATATGTACTATTAAAATCAGACTTATGACACATATCATCTTCTAGATATAATTTTTTTGGTGACCCAATAAAAGCACACTCTTACATGAGGAAGACTACAATTATTGCACCAAAGGGATAGTGTTTCATATGCATCCACATGAACACCATATTTTCAATCATCAAGGGTAAGGTCTTCACATTGAATAACTTATTGCGCTAATATTTGTTTTAAAATTTTCACCAAGTGTAGCCATGTTTATGTCATTCTCATTTTAAAAGAATTGGTAAATTAAATAGCATTAGTAGGAATAGGAGGGAAATAAATCAAACAAGAAACTAGTTTATTGGTCATCCTTGATATCACAAACTTATGCACACCTTATGGGTAAAAGCACAAACATGTGTCACACTTTTGGCTAACTAAATAGTTTCAAGTGACATAGTTTTGCCTTAAATAGTTTTGAGTGAAACAATTTTTCCATAAACTATTTTAAGCAATATATTTTTTCCTAAAATCATGTGGCTTGTATATGGCACATATAGTTTTGAGCGAAACACTTTCACCCAAAATTATAAAATCAAAATTTGAATCCCTTTAAAAATTTGAAATGAGCCTCAATTTACATGTAAGGTTTCGAGCAAAACAATTCGATTGAAACTCTTTCGATCAAAATTATGTATGTGGCTACCTATGTGGCAACTTAACCCCTCCTTTTGGGAAAATTCAACAAACTTCAACTTCAAATCTGAATTTCTCCAACTAGAGGTAATTTCATGAAAATATAAAAATAACTTTTTGTAGAGCTCAAAGTCTAGAGTCTAAAAAAATTGATATAATGATTAGTTTTATTATGTTTTTAAAAAATTTATTGTAAGTAGGTTTTTATAATCAAAGATGAGGTTGACTAGAAATTAAAATTTATATATCAAAATATATCCAAAAAATATTAAAAATGCATGGTGCACTAGAGGGGAGAACCCTCTTCAAAATGGTATATTTTTCTTTTAATTTAAAAAAAAAAAAAGACAAAAGTTGACATCCCATGATAACTATGACATTTTGGTGAAGTTTCACTTCAAAATATTATTACAAATAAGATATTCATCAAAAATTAATTTATTTTTCATGCACTAGATATTGAAGTTAGCTATTTGGGGTAGAAAATTAAGGAAAAAAAAATGTTTGCTCCTATTTTTGTGACGTCCCATCGACCTCACTTTTTACTGAAATTCTCAGCAATTCAAAAATTTCTCTTAAATTTACAAAAAAAAATATATGAAACCAATTTTTAAAATCTTTTAAAAATTACAAGTATAAAATTCATCAAAATTTCTACATTTCATTAGTTTACATTCTTTTGAAATTCAAAACATAAAGGCCACTTTTATGCAGTTGAAGTTGAAATTTTTTCCTTGTGTTGGTTGATTCCTTTATAAATTGTGACACAAGTTTGTGATTATACCCTTATATAATTAGCTTTAAGAGCTTATCCATTTGACTATTATCTTGTGAACATATCTTCCTCTCTGCCTACCTACCTTCCACAAATATTAGGGTCATTTACCTCATTCTTAGACTAAATTTTATCAAATACTTCATCATTGTACTCATCAACAAATGATCTATCTAGCTAAATATAGGTGAATACATTGTTATCATCATCGGCATCACTATCATACAATGCATCAACACCATTTTCTACCCATTTGTTTTATACTCGCTTTGTGTCTTGCATCAATTTGGTTGCTACTCACATAACTTGTTTGTTTCTAGAAACACTTGCACTTGAGGATAATAATTCTACTATATAATAATTCCTCACCTTTTTTATGGATTCAAGGCACGCATAAGCATATTGCATATTTAATAATTTAAAATCCTCTTGCATTGGACCCAAACCAATATCATATGCTTCAAAAATAATATCAATCTAGGTAGGTGTGTTAGGTCTAAATTCACTTGAGATCTAGGAAAGGGAAATAAAAAACTTGTGACTAAAATCCATACTATATTCTCAATCTTATAATTTGGTATTTACCAATTCATGGAAAAAAATAATCAAGTCTACATTAAGTACAAATTCATCTTCAAAGCTAGTTGCAAGGTTGTTCCAAGAAGTAAAGTAATATTCTAGAAAACTTTCATATCATCTTCATGCCTTTCTATATAAATACCTAACTATTAGAACATAATGTTATTAGGGGTCATACTCTTATAACATTTATATAATGTTATGATATAAGGTTATTAGACCTTATATTTTATATGCTTAATTAAGCATATTCCATTTAAAATAGTTATAGTCCAATAAACATTAGATTATTAATTATTTTGAGTGGTTATTTTAAATAGGTGTGACTAATACCCCTTAAGGAATTATGTCACCCTTTGTCCTATATTTAAGGAGGTTCCCTCTCATTTGAAAGGTGAAGAATTTGGAGATTGATTACTTAAATTCTATCACTATGCACATGAGTTATTATTGGCCATGTGGAAGTATGGAGAAGCATTCCCTAGGTTCGGTCTATATTATAATAGACCATATTGTAAGTGTTTTAATAAAATAATGTTTTATGGGTTTTTTTACTTGAAAAGGGTTTTCCCCATGTATATCTTGTGTAATGTGTAAAATGTATACTTGTATGGTTCTTATTTTATTTATTTTATATCTTTTTTATAATTAGTATCCTAAGATCTTAATTTCTAACATGGTATTAGAGCAGGTTAGGCTATACTAATCATTTTTGGGTGATCCCACAATAGTGGTTTACAATTTTTGGCCAAACTGGACACTAAAATTATTATTTTTAACTAAATCTTCACATTTGAGCACCTATAGCGGCTAAACTGTGAGGAATTTGAAGATGATGCAAAATAGAGTCTTATCACATTTTGTCTGTAGATTCTAAAATATTTTTTTCAAATTTTTTGGAATCAAAATGCACTTATTTTTCCATCTCCCATGAAAACTGGTTTTTTTCCAGAAAATAGCATTTTTTAAAAGTGACGCACACTGTATAAAACATAACTTTTCTCCATGAAGGATAAAATTCTAATTATTTTGAATTTAGATTTTTAACTCTGATATCTAGTGCTTCCACTTGGTTAGATAGTTTTTTATTGAATATTTTTTCTTTAATCAAGTTTCAAAGTCAAACCAATTACAATTCAGACATAGCGCGATCGTATAATGCGTAACTTTTTTTGTATATATCAAAACTCAATTTTATTTTTTTTGTTGGATCAAGGACTTCAATATCTAGTGCAATCCTATTTTTCAATTATTATTTTTGATAATCTTCTATTTTTCCACATGTGCAGAATAGAGACCTTCATTTTCAGTGAAAAACCTATATTTAATAAAACTAAAAAACCAAATACATAATAAAACCAAAACATATCAAAATTATATTCGTTGGATAGTTCAATCCAAGGACTAACTGATTCTAGCTAGGTTTGTGAAGTCTCCATCGTTTTCGTGTTCAAACCGAGGTTTGAAGTGAAAAAATTTAGGTTTTTTTTTTGTGTCGGAGGGTGGGAAGGTGGGATAAGGGGGGTTCGAGCGAACCCCCTTCCCACAATGGGAATTGCGGGTTCCCACATGCAAAGGGGTTCGCTCAAACCCCCCAAAATGAATTATTTTTGAATGGGTCATTTTTTTTGGAAGTTTTCCTTCCTCTCTTGAATTGTAAACCACTTTTGTGGGTTCACCCTTTTATAGTGTTGGGTTACCGTACAAGAAAGTTTCAGATTTAAAGTGTAAAACCAGTAGTTCCTCAATGACTTTCATTTCTAAATCACTCCAGAAGGACTAACAACTATGCCATAAAGTGGAAACAGGCACAGTAGTTCTCCCCCATTGATCCTTCTAAGACAAGCACATGCAAACTTAAACCAGATTCAAGACCATGAACAGAAAAACAAATGAACACACCAATTTACGTGGGGAAAACCATTTCGGGTAAAATACCCCACACTCCAAAAGATAGAGCCATTGTATTATTCAACAACTAAACGGTTACAATACAATATCAGGCTCATACCCATTACAGGAGTTACATCTTGTTCATTTGGAGAAATACATGCAACAACATAGATCTGCAACCTTGCACTGTTACAATGTCTTCACAAGACATACAGTGAAGGTTCCCTTTAGCTCTTTAGCCCATTTACACAACCAACCTTTCAACCAGCACAGCCTAGCGGCCACCTCAAGTTCACATTTGCCCAGGTTTCGAGTGTCTCAGTGTTCGCGATTACAATGCTCTATGTATACCGCTCAAACACACACTCTCTGATCTCTGACCAAGCTCACCGATCATGGATCTGTCAATCCACCGATCATTCGATCTTTCGATCTGATCTCTATCGGCTTGCTCTTCTTTCAGCTTTAACTTCTCAGCTTTGGATTACTATCGATTCACATCCGATCTCACCTTTCGGCTCAACATCAATCGGCATTCCATCCGTCTTAGGCCGACCTCTCAACTTCTGATCAAAATTGCATACTCACCAAACGGCCATCAGGGTCTCATAATACCCCACCGACAAGCTTCACCATCTTGGGTTACGTTCACCGCCCTAGCCACTAACATCGAGCCACCCTACAATCAATTTGCACTCAGATCAAACCCTTGAGATGTGCGCACAAGCTTTTGGTCACTAGGCATTGATTTGAAACAACGATGCAAAATCAACCAATGGGATTTCACCACGTGTCGCACTGCCATTCATCTATCGCTTGCAGATTAGTCACCCTGAGCTCCATCGCTAACCATTCCAGGGCGACAATCAACCGCTATCATTAAAACACTGACCGCTAGCTTTATCGGGTCCCACAAGCCACGTGACCGCCACTCAAGGAAGTTCTGGGGCACCCAGGAGGGAATCTCCAAGATTCCCTTGAGCCTGCCTAGAACTGAATTTTGAAGCTACCACGTGTCCACCGCTTCCACTCTCTGCTTAGAGCACACTCGGGTCCCACCGAGCCACGTGTAAGCCGTTGGAGCTCCTTCAAGGAATCTCAAGCGGCATCCGCTATATTCCCCAAGGAACTCCTAAGATGCTAACAAGTGTCCATGACCTGCCAACACAGTAAAAAAACTCAGGACCCACCATCCTTCTATTGTGCACACCGCTTAACTCACCGCCACGCGTCAAACACACAAGCAATTCCGCTTGAACACAAATTTCTTAGCAATACTTGCATCAGGATGGCACGGAATGCTACGGACATCATCGGATCAAAGCCTCCACAACTGTCGATTAGGTTCTTCGCCGCTTGGTCCAACTTCAATCGCTCAACGCATATCGGTATATCGGTGGGACATGAAATGTCACCCGCCGATATGAGATCGCCTCACCGCATCAGCCCATCGATGGAACAACACAAAGACTCCTGCTGATAGCGATCACTAGTCGATAAGAAATGCCACCAAGCTAGACCCGTCGGGCCATCGCCGGAACACCACCAAGAGTCTCGCCGATAGGATAGAGTCTCGGCGACAAGGAAAAGGTTGAACACATGAAGTCTCCCGGACCAAAGTGGTACAAGCCAGCAAGATTGAGGCACATATTTCCAAAAATCTCCCACTTGAAGAAGACTTGTTGGCTTCCTCCAGAACCTAAACACAAAGAATCTCTCCACCATGCTTTTGCGCTCCAAACAAGACACCTGTAATGACATCTGAGATGTCCACCAACAAAAGCAACAGTCCCAACCATCCTTCACAGGAAAAAGGAACAAGCCAAGGCAAAGTTGCACCAGTCTCTAGAACACAAGCATCATATCCATCAAATGGTAAAGGGATCAGACTACCACCACTCCAGTGTGCTCACCAGTCATATAGAAGAAACAATGCAACAACTTCAAAGTTCTACGATCGTGAACACAAATGTGAAGTCATTCTCTAGAACAAGATAAACCACCAGCTAGAATAGCAACCAAAAAACTAACTGCCCCCATCCAACTGATCAAAACCCACGCGACTGAAAATAGCACACACAAATCGTGCTAATCTATCCAATCACCCATACTTCCAAGGTATGCACATCAGTAAACTCATGCCATCACATATCCACCCATCAACTATAGAATACAAGCACCATGTGCCAACCATTCAAGAAGACCAAACACATCCAGGAGCTCCCATTGCATGGGCAATGTCCAGATGAATGCAAAGAATTGGAATGAGCGCATTCAACACATCTCTTCATTAGCATCCTAGCAAACAAGGCACCATCACAAGTGATCAGGGCATACCAAGTCCACCAATCATGACACATAGAAGAACATAACCATGTAGTACCAAGAAACATCCACAATGATATGCAAACCTGCAAACCAAACATGCCCTTCTACACAAAATTCTAAATGCTAGTTGTGTCCATTATGAACTCCTTCACATCCCAAGGCCTCTCAAAGAAGATCAAACCAGTCCATATTCTTATCTCCTACCAATTCTCAAAAGCACGAAGAGATAAACTATGCTATCCACCTTTCACTATGGATCCTCCAGAAACTTAAACAGCAAATCAAGATCCATATCATTAAAGTGAGCATTAAAAACACATCTGAAAGATATAATGGGAAAATACCTCTCAGAAGAACTTCACTGCCAAGAAGACCAAAGGGAAAAAGATGCTCCTCTAGGATATAACAGTCGCCATGACTTATCCAAGAACAATCTCCTTATCAGTCTTTGTTGAACTCACATTCAACCAAGGTGTAGGCCACTCGAACTTTCAACTGTAAATAGTAACAACAACCTCACCTTTTTCTCCATGTATCCATGAGCACCAACAACTGATCATCTCATGCTAAACTCCAATCTGCATTACTGCAGTGAACATGAAGTTCTCAAGCACATGACCAATGCACTTAAAACACAGAGAAACACCAGACCATTGTCAAAGCTCCAAACCTAGGAATTAGGAACTTATCATGACATCGTGATCTTAGCATCCCCCTTAGGAGATCTCATGCTCTAGGCGAACATACCAAGGTCTCAAGAGCAATGCATCATGCCAAAACTCTAATGCGCAAACAAGAGTATACCATGACATAAAGCAAACAAATTCTAAACCAACATCACCTGTCAAGAACCACCAACACCTCAACCAAAGACTTGCAAGACTCCTCCATGGCTCCAGGATGTTGAACATCCTCAAATAGTGCCCATGCAAATGCGAAAGACCTCTTCTATAGCAACAGGGTCTAAAAGCTCTACCAGAAACATCTGCAACACCAAAGAAGATCATTCACCACCAAGTGATGAATACACAATCACTGCTAAAGCTCCCACTAAACGTGGCACCGAGATTTCCAACCACCATGACCAACCATCTTCTAATCCGAAAACCTCCAGGTACAAACGAAAACATGTCCATCTGACAACAACATCGAGCAGTACCAAGGTCTTTGAACCATGCAGACTGCATTATCACTGTCAAAAGCTTACACTAACTAGTGTATCAAGCTTTCCATGACATCGTGATACACATGCTACAGGTCCCCATAACCAACTATCTAGGTACCCAAACACCATTCCTCCTCGCATCTCCAAAAAGCTACACTAATGCACAAGTGGCCACAGAAAAGGCCAGCTAACAGATCTGCACCACCACTGAAGCAACCTCGTGGATATTGATAGTCCACTTCCGATTTGACTCACAACAAACATGTAGGTAAAGACAACCCACAACATTGCACAACTCATAGATGCAACCAGTGAAAAACCTTGCAAATCTATCATCACACTAGAAACTGCACAACTGAGATCTCAAAGAGAAAACCCATGTAGACAACATGACTCAAACACCATATCAAGCTTAGATCTGATTCGCCAATCACGTCCACAACCCAAGCACCATAGTCTAGGAAACCAACAAGAAAACACCATAAGAATGTTGAATGAAAAACACATACCAACACTCCCATGTAGATAATACATCGCACCTCCTCAAACATGTCGAACTGCAACTATCTCATCCAGTCACACCCCAAAAGCTAGGGTCTAGAAAATAGTTTAACAGTAGCTCCACAAACCACAAGTTTTACTTGACCGTGCAAAACCATCATGTTTCCAAAACAAACATGCACATCCATATCCATTGCATATCTAGACGACTCAAGAGTCTACACACAACCATCATGGTTAACCAGAATAGTGAACACACATGAATATGCATCATAGAATTTTTAGGAAAATCTACAGAAAACCCTTCAAAAACCAAAGACATGAATCTAAAACATGCGAGTACAAGGAACATGTAAACAGGAACTCCAAGCCTATTCCAGATCAATTCCAAAAACCACAACCATGCACATGCATGCAAGACAGCCAGGTTATTCAGAAGTTTTAGACCACCTAGATCAACTTCATAGCCTTCATGCAATCAGGGCAATAGAGAAAACGCCTTCATTGCTAAGTCAGAACACTCTGCACAAGCACAATACTCCATGGCATAAAAACATCCCGAGAAACTCCATACCATTAGGGAGCCTCTCACACAAACACCCAACATGAACCACACTTTTCTGCAACACAACCATAAGCATAAACTCACACCCCTTGCATTAGGATCATTTGCTGCCAAACAGGAGCCTCAGACCACATTTCCACAATATGATCAACTCCAAAACCTCCTATTTCTTTCATGTTGTGTGTTGAATCAAAAGAGAAGAAACTCTTACTCATTGGAAAGATCAGGCATCAGTCAATTCCTCCAAATTTCTTCAAGTTTTCCAGGCTCAAAAATCCTCACAGGAGAAATGCCTAGAACTAGCATCCAGAAGAAGGCTTTGATACCACTTGTTGGTATCATGAACAAAACTTGACCTCCCTTAACCAACTCTGATACCACTTGTTGGGGTTACCGTACGAGAACGTTTCAAATTTAAAGTCTAAAACCAGTAGTGCCACAATGACTTCCATTTCTAAATCACTCCAGAAGCAGTAACAACTATGCCATAAAATGGAAACAGACAGAGTAGTTCTCCCCCATTGATCCTTCTAAGAAAAACACATGCAAACTTAAACCAGATTCAACACCATGAACAGACAAACAAATAAACACACAGATTTATGTGGGGAAAACCCTTTCGGGTAAAAAAACCCCACACTCCAAAAGATAGAGCCATTGTATTATTCAACAACTAAACGGTTACAATAAAATATCAGGCTCATACCCATTACAGAAGTTACATCTTGTTCATCTGGAGAAATACAGGCAACAACATAGATCTACAACCTTGCACTGTTACAATGTCTTCACAAGACATACAGTGAAGGTTCCCTTCAGCTCTTCAGCCCATTTGCACAACCAACCTTTCAGCCAGCACAGCCTAGCGGCCACCTCAGGTTCACATCTGCCCAAGTTCTGAGTGTCTCAATGTTCGCAATTACAATGCTCTGCGCATACCGCTTGAACACACACTCTCTGATCTCTGACCAAGCTCACCGATCATGGATCTGTCGATCTGTCGATCCGCTGATCATTCAATTTTTCAATCTGATCTCTATTGGCTTGCTCTGCTTTCAACTTCAACTTCTCAGCTTTGGCTTACTATCGATCCACATCCGATCTCGCCTTTCGGCTCAACATCAATCGGCATTCCATCAACCACAAGCCGACCTCTCAGCTTCCGTTCAAAATCGCATACTCACCAAATGGCCATCATGGTCTCATAATACCCCACTGACAAGCTTCACCATCTCGAGTTGCCTGCACCACCCTAGCAGTTAACATTGAGCCGCCCTACAATTAATTTACACTCATATCAAACCCTCAAGACGTGCACACAAGCTTTCGGTCACTAGCCATTGATTTGCAACAATGATGCAAAATCAACCAATGAGATTTCACCATGTGTCGCACTTCCATTTGTTTCCGTTTGCAAATCAGTCACCCTGAGCTCCATCGCTAACCATTTTGGGGTGGCAATCAACTGCTATCATTAAAACATCGACCGCCAGCTTTATCGGGTCCCATAAGCCACGTGACCACCACTCAAAGAAGTTCTGGGGCACCCAGGAGGGAATCTCCAAGATTCCCTTGAGCCCACCCAAAACTGGCTTCCGAAGCTGCCACGTGTCCACCATTTCCGCTCTCCACTTACAGCACACTCGGGTCCGACCGAGCCACGTGTAAGCCATTGGAGCTCCTCAGGGAATCTCAAGTGGCATCTGCTATATTCCCTAAGGAACTCCTAAGACGCTGACAAGTTTCCACGGCCCGCCAACCCAGCACACATGCTCGGGACCCACCATCGTTCCGTTGTGCACACCGCTTAACTCACTGCCATACGTCGAACACACAAGCAATTCCGCTTGGCCAAAAAGTTCTCAATGGTACTTGCATCAGGATGGCGTGGAACACTACGAACACCATCAGATCAAAGCCTCCACAGTTGTCGATTAAGTTCTTCGCCGCTTGGTCCAACTTCAATCACTCAATGCATATCGGCATATCGGTGGGACATGAAATGTCACCCGCTGATATGAGATCGCCTCGCCACATCGGCCCATCGGTGGAACAACATAAAGACTCCCGTCAATAGCAATCGTCAGCCAATAAGAAATGTCACCAAGCCAGACCCATCACGCTGTCATCGGAACACCACCAGGAGTCCCGCCGAGCGGATAGAGTCTCAACGACAAGGAAAAGGTTGAACACATGAAATCCCCCAGACCAAAGTGGTACAAGCCAACGAGATTGAGGCACATATTTCCAACATATAGGTTATAATAGAAGATATATAGAACTTCATGGGAAACCTCTTTATGCTCAATCAACACATGTGTAAGGTCGTTTTCATAATATATTTGGTGTACTTTTCCCATTACTTTAAAATTTATTATTTTATTTTCACTTTTTAAGTTATTGATGGTGTATATTAATATATAATCACACTAAATATCTCAGTTTCTCTTGAGTAAAACCATATGTATAACTAGTTATCTTTTATCCTATTCCTTTTGTCTCTCCATAATAAATACAAAGAATATTCTCATACTAACAAACCATTATCCTATGTTAAATACATAATAGAGCATTATATACCTTTGATCTCTATATGACCATTTTTTATGTATAAAATGAGATATGATCTAGTGTTCATCAAAATATCTTTATCAAAACAACTTGTAAGAACAACCTTTAGGGTTTTAGTTTAATTGCAAGTCATAATTCTTTCAATACTAAATTTTAAAAAGTTATTGTCTTTACATTAGAAAATTAAGTAATATATATAGAATAAAACATCTTTAATATAGGATTTAAAAGTTTACATACACATTTACACTTAGTGTAAAGCGTGAAAATCTTAAATTCTAAACTTTGACAATTACTTTAAATAAGATCCATTATATTCAAAATAAAGTCGTCATTCCATTCATTTAGACATCAAAAATTAGTCGATTATAAAACTACGACTTAAAAGTCGATAAAATTATTTCATAACAATTCATTCTAAATCCTATAAGTGTCATAATACACAATTTCAGTTATAAATACAATGGATGATATTATATCCAATTACAATTCAAGACTTAGGTAGTCAGTCGCCATAAGCTCATCATTACATATATCATAAATAATAAAGCATAAAAGAAGATGCAGTCTGTCAATCTTCCATCTAAAAGCAAATCTTCAACAAGAAGACGAGAACAAAGATCAGATGTTTTTTTCGTCCAACCTCGAAGCTTACGCTTCCCCGAAATTTCTTAGTCAATCAAGAAATACCCAACCCTGCACGAATTGCTTAGCAAAAAGTAGTCTACGAGCAAGATGGAATCCGGTGCATGCCTAGTACTACTAGTAAACCACAAGCATTTTCATTTTTCTAATTCATTTAAGAAATAAGCAAGTTCAATACTAGGATATGGTAGAGAGTTCAATAAATCCATCTGTTTCAATGGTCCTTAAATTACTTGGCCAAGTAAAATGTCATGCACGACAAATAAAAACAGTTTTGGAAAAGCAAAACTACACTTTCTAATTACCCATATTCGGCACCCGTCTCGGAAGGTAACTTTCCCAAAACATAACATGACATGCGAATTCATTATCAAACATGCATGGTCTTTCAATCAAATACAGTCTTTTGCAATCTTTTAAAAACATCAAACTAGAAACTTTGTTTAAATGAAAACAGTTTAAAAAGAACTTTTTTCCATTATTCAAATCCATAAAAGACATAAAGTTAATATTTTAAATTGAGTAATTTAATAATCGAAAAAATTTAATGAAGGTGTAACTCCAGTATGCTAATTAAATACATATAAAAACATAATTTAAAAGAATACACATTCATTCGTTCATACTCTCGTTAATTAATGTTGTTTCATTATCATTCTGGATGTCTTTCAAAATAAATCAAATCTCAAGTTTAAACGTTTTATTTTCAGTTTATCATATTTTCAAAAAATAAATTAGTAATCGTTTAAAATAACTAATTTAATTGTTTCAGTTCTGACAGTTTCGTTGAAAGATGAAAATTTTCAGTTTAGATAATCTCTGTTTCAAATAGTGTGAAAATTTTAAGTTTATTCTGTTATTTATTTTCAGTCAACAAGATATTATTTTCTGTCAGCAAGATTTATCTGTTTTTTGTTCAAATTGTTTTAATTTTGAATAAACAATAAAGATCGTTTCCAGATTTAAAGATTTTTCCCCAAATTTATTTTACTGTTTTAATTTATAATTTCAATCTGAATTTCCTTTTTTCTTCGGTTTCTAATCTTGTCTAATAATCTGGAAAATACATAAGGTCTGTTTTGAATCATCTGTTTATTTGTGATTTCAATATCAGAATTTTCTAAAATCTTCTGTTTCTAAACTGTTTAATAATCTGGAAGAAAAATTACAGTCTGGTTTATTCACAATTCAATAAAATTTAAAAGAATAGATTTGCAATCAAATCTTACCTGGTAATATTTGAATTCTGAAAGTGATTGCTGTGCTTCCTCTGTATAATATTGCTTTCTATTTCTTTTTCCAACTGGCTTTTCTTCCTTTCTCCTTCTTCTCTCTAAATATTTTACTATCTGTACTGTGTGGCTATGTGGAAAGTTGTTGTGGGAAGATGATTTCCCTGTGTTTTCCTCAGCCCTCTATATTTTCTTTAAGACCTCATGCTGCCTGGCGCATGTGGAGAGTGAGGTCTCTTTGCACAGGCCGCGCGTGGTTATTCCCTCTCCCTGTTGTAGCTGCATGGAAAATCTTAGTGCTGCGTGTGGTAGAGGAATGCAAGGAGACTCCTCTCTAAACTGCGCCTAACAACTCTTCCTAGCTGCGTACCCCTTAACTTCCCTTGGTGTTAGTGATTACCAATCAAAAAGACAGATTCTTCCTTGGCCGCGTGGGGAGTTAAGCGATCTCTTCTCTGAATTTTGACTGCCTCCCTCTATACTCTCTTCCTGGCTGCATAGCAAGGTAAGTCTGGTTGCTACATGGAAATTAGAGGATCCTTTCCCCTGCTGCATGGAGTGTGAGAGCTAGCCGCGCCCTCTCCTAAGCTCTCTCCCTTCTGCGTGGGTCTTTGTGGCCACTGCGTGGGGTGAAGGGAGCTCCCAAACAGGCCGCACTTCCTGTATGCTTTCCCTAGTGCGTGGAAACAAGGAACTGGAGGCTACATAGCATATTGGAAGTCCTCCTTCCAGCCCACGCCCTTCTACTATAAACTTGCCTTCTGACTGTTGGTTACCTGCGTATGGGAGAGTGGTGACTAATTACCTCTGTCCAATAAAAATACTCTTTCTTCCTGATCTTCTTTTGTTAATTTGATTTTTGCTTAAGAACATCCAAATGAATTTTTTTTCTATCTGTTTTCCATTTCGAGATTCTTATCTGTATATCTTTCTTTCATGCATTGATGGAGTTAACAAGGAAATGAGATCCACAATCTAAGATTGATCTCTAGTTCCAAACTCAAACTCCAAGTCTCCAAAATCTGATTGCTTCCCCAAATAAATTGAAAATATTTCTTCCATTCATTAACTGAAGTTCTTTTTGAATGCATAATGCATTGTGTACTTAAGTTGTTTTTCTAATTGATTTCAAAAACTTCATTTGTCATTTTGTTCAATTTCAAATTACATAATTCTTTTTTTAATAATTTCAATTTTAAAAGCATTTAATTTTACTTTATTAATATAAATTTTATCTAATTTCGAAATAAAAATCAATTCTATTTAAATTCTGAAATACAAAACGTATTATTTCCAAACAATAATTAAATATTTAAACAAGCAATTCAATTACTTAATTTAAATCAATTTCATCAAATTTAATCAAATTTTCATTTAATTCAGCATATTTTTTCACAAGTTTGAAAAATTAAATTAAAACTTGATTTAAAATTTACAAACATGATAAACGCAAAATTCATTAAAATATTCATCTATATGAGTGTGTGAGATCCCATCTATTCATAAACGTCAATCGGTTAAACAACTCTATCTGATCGTTGTTTTCGCCTTCCATCACATTCACTTATTCTTGCGGTCACTTGCACTCGATTTATCATCATTAATGACAAACCCCAAAATAAATATAAATACAATTCAAATCATAATAATTGCATTTCGATTTCAGTTTCATTTAGATTTCAATTTCAATTCAATTTCAATTTCATTTCGATTTGAATTCCAATTTAACTATCATTAAATAATCATTTAATTTTCATTTAAATCTCAACATAATAATTATTGTCTGCATTTAATAAGTCAGTGAAAATTTATATGTGACACTTAGATAATTTCATTTTGAATCCAAGAATCCATCAATATATTTAAAAATAAATAAATAAATATTTAATACTCACATATAGAAAAAGCTTATAAAAACCATAATTTATCTTGTTATTTACAACTCATTTAAAAGGATGGGTATTTGAAAAATTGCAACTCTTCTAAAAGGTGTCACTCTTCATTAAAAATATATATGTTTTGTTAAAAAAACTTCCTCTCTTTCTTTAAAATGGTGCCTCATCTTTAACGATAAATTAAAAAACTATCGAAGGTCGACTAAGTAACAATATAAGTTGTGTTAGAAAGAAGGATAGGTCAGGCCTTGTCAAGCATGAAAAAACACTAACATCCACTAATGGCCTTCATTGAATCAATGCCTTTCTTAAAGCAGATGCACATGTGATTGAGATATGAAGGCAGGCCAATAAGCCAATTATCGGACCCTCTACTTTGATAGGTCGAGTCATTTAATCCACTAATAAATCCCATGATTAGTGATCATTTAATTCTTGTTGAAAGTTCCCCTCTTTATCTACAAGAATTGAATGACCATAACTAGGGAAAATTTTGACAAGAACTGAATGACCATTGATCATGAGATTTACTAGTGAATCATTACGCCTACTACTCATGGTGGGTGGTGACTCGAATACATTTACTGGATGGATGAAAAGGGAGAATGAAAGGAATATTTTAGGATATATCATCCTATGAGTATGAAGAGAGTCTCATTTAAACAAATGTTTTTCCTTGTCCATTTTTTAGGTTAGATTCAATGATTAACACCACCGCTCATGCTTGAATTTACATTAGTCCTCGACAATTTAATCTATTGAAAGTGTAGCAAGTTCCTCATTGTGATATCTTTGCTAATTTAATTCATTCCTCCTCTATGAACTCATATGCTACAAGGATTTGGAGCAAGCTTCTCTATAGTAGAACTCCATTCAAGAGAGACAACAATGAGAAGACATTTGCAAACATCCTAAGTAATCCTCTAAGGATTTCATATCTGAAATATCCCTCAAACATCAATGCTTGGTATATGACCATAGATATAATAAATAAATTATTGTTAGGGATCACCACTACTACCTAGGTTTGATTCATGGGCTCAACAATATAAAAATGAATCCTTTCTTCAAAGGAATTAATTGGGCTCTTATTAACTCCATGGCCCCTCTAGAATTCCTTGCACTTCACATGAGAAGCTTCATCCTCACTAAGAACCTACACACTTACCGACAATTGCCTCCTCACTTCGATTATTTTTTATCTGAAAGATCCTTTTGTAAAGTAACAATAATAATAATCATGTACATCTAAGCACACATGTACTATCCTATGTATTTATGGAATACCATTTAAGTGCTATTATTTTTCAAATTTCAATCATTGGATGAAAGGATTGCAAGATGCACAATCTAACACTAAAAAATCTTTAAATACCTTCAAGCTCACACTTTGGCACTTTGTTGGTTTCCAAGTTTTGTTTGGCACCAAATAGGGTTCTTTGCAATCACAAAGGTTGTCTTGTTCTTCTATCACTCACTGACAATTTACATTTGCTATGTGCACAAATTTTCAAAATAATCAATTAACATGTATTTCAACTGTAGAAGTTTGGCATATGCATATAACATATAGAATGAGACACCTTCTCATAGGCATATTACATATTAATTATATTTCATAATAATGTAGTTGCATTATCAATAACCATGAAGTTATCATATCTTTATTCTTTCATGGAGCAATAATAACTATATAATCTAGTTTTGAATATGTGCAACCAATGACAATGTAATATATATTTTTATATATTTGAAGGGTTTTTACTCCTTGGATCAATAAAATCCATTTCTCTTGCTCTTTATAGCCTCCATCTTATTATCAATGATTTGAAGTACGATGAATAAAATTATAAAGCAACAAATATAATCCGTATAAATAAATTCAATAGGATTTTAATCACTTCATTCCAAGCCTCAAGACTTGAGATATCATTTAACTTAGACCATGTGGAAAGTTGTTAATCTATCTATTTAACCTATATCACATATGTTTCAAAAAAAAAAAATTGTTATATATTAATTCATGTAGGTAAAATAGTGATAATGGGCCAATGGTATTCTTGAATTCCTAAATTCCTTCAAACAAATCCACTAATTTTATTGGCTTCATAGTTTGTAAATATTGTCTCATAGATGATTAATCCAACTAAATAAATTGGTTGTATTTTTCCAATCATTAATTCTCCTTTCTTTCCTCAACCATGGTATTATTTACATATTCTTTTTCTTTGACAAGTCTCTCCCATATTCCTTAAATTAAATTATAGAGCCTTACTTGTGCCTAGGTAATTTACATTACTTCTTCCCTGATGCATCAATCATGTTGAAGTTCTCTATTGATATTAGCTTTTGATTATGAGAATTATTATAATTCTTGAGCCCACACTATTTGTGGAGCTATGGTATATTTGTGACCTATGGATACATTTTCTTTCCTTTTATAGCTTTTCTCACTATTTAATTTAATCCATAGTTATCTCTTGTATAATAATGGCATCAATGGTGTGGCATAACTTTTTTCATATAGTGTTTATGTATTTATAGGGGCAACCTTCAATTTTGAATGCATATATAATATAGCATAATTGATCTCATATGAACCATATCTCCCTTTAGAATTCAAACTACAATAATAGAATAGTCCCTAAAATATAATCACATATGTTTGATTTGACTCTTTGATGACATTGTGTCATTGTCTTATGTTCTTCCTCTCATCTTATGCTCAAATAAGCCTACGCAATGTCAAAATTTGTTGAACCTCTATTGTTTTGGTATCTTTGATACCCCACATTTGCTGCATTCTATTTTTTATTTTCATATACCATACCAACATCATATTAAAATAATTCAATTAAATAATTTATACCAAACATGATCCATAAGAGGATCTTCTAGAAATGTAAATTCATTTTCTAAACATCTCATAATTTTTTATCCAAGGATCATGAGGGAAATCAATGCATGCTCAATGGCCCACATTGTTATATCAATATAGCAACAATTAATCATGTAACATGGCAATTCTTGTCAAATTATCTTAAGACCTCTGGTTTTCTTTTTGGAGAACAAAGAGAAATATATTGTATAGCCACCTACCTCATTAGGTATGTGTTCATTAGCATATAATCAATCATATGTGATTAAATTATTAGGATTTTTTTTATGACTCATGAGGGATCCATATACACATGTTTTTAGTCATATGTCATTACAATTGGCTAAGTTTTGGAACATTAAGTTCTCATATCCCAAAAAAATGATATTGATATAATCTAGCTTCATTCAAGGAAGAGATATATAAATTGAAGTATATCATATCAAATTAGATATATTTGCATATTAATGATTTCACATAGATATATGTCTAAAAAGTTTATTGCTTTGGTATGCAATTTCATCTATAAAAAATTTGTTATAAAATCCTACTTATAATGAGTGGTTATCACCCTCATAAACTATCCGGGGAGAAAGCCTAGAAAGGATAGCTCACTCGTTGCTTAATTTTTTAATGGATCATTATTATATTTTAGTAGCATGACTATTTTTCTTAAAAGAGACTTGAAAATTTATTTATACTTATGTCTAGGGACCAATATTTTATGATCATTGGTGAATGAAAAATGTTTATAATTAATGATGGTCCTTATTATTCCTGTACCAAGAATTAATTTTACTTGATTATTGTGTTACTGACTATTTTGGTGATTATGTTTCTAGGAAATCTACCATAGATTGTCTTAAAATTAAATGGTGTGGGTGCTCTTACATGGATGGTGTAATATTTTTAAGAAAGCTTTCTTCTATGGTTTTTTAATCAAGTACCAAAATAAAAAAGTAGCTCCTAAAGAATCATTGTGGCTTTGAATATTTATGGAAGGGCTTCAATTGGATACTTGTAAAAGTACCAATTTATTATATGATAATTGGAGTTATTTTACTCTTACCAAAGAATCTCATTTCTAAAGAGAGAAAAACACATTGAAAATCATAGGCACCTCACTCAAGAAAAAGTATTCCATCATAAAAGTTCTACTAAAATGAAAGTATTTTATCATAAAATTTCTCTCCAGTTCTATTCAAGAAAAAGTATGTTATCATAAAAATTATCTCCACTTCTATTCAAGAAAATGTATGCTATGAGTAAGAAGAGAAATAAATCTTAACCATTACTTATCAAAACCTTTGTGCAATGATTGGCCTAAAGTGATGCCATTGAGGGAGATTGTGCATGACACTACCTCATTGATAAATCCTAGATGTAATACCTAACGTGCATAATATAATACCTTTAGGCATTATATGCTTCAAATTTAGATAAATTTTTGGCCTTAGGTGATTTAATTGAGGGGGAGTGTGCATGTCAATGCCACCACCTAGTGGCTTTAAAATCCTAGATGCATAAGTCATATTAGCATCTATTAAAGTTCTCCCTACAAACATTCCACTTATAAAATTTGTATTAAGCCCTATGCGTACTATGTAATGAACCTAGGGTGAGGTTGGTTTGAGGAGACTCGAGCTCCAATAAAAATATTTATGACCCCATATAGCATCATTTTTAAAACATCGGGATTACAAATTATGACAAGATAAATTTCATGTAGTCCAAAATACATTACTTTCATTTGTGCCCCTATTTATCATTGTCAAAGAAGACCTACATTACTGGGGTACTTCATTTTTGCTCTTTTGGAAATTGACATGTGATGCCCCTTATTAACATTAAAAGTGAGTGTTAGAACATAATATTATTAGGGGTCACACCCTTATAACATTTATATATTTTTTTAATATAAAGTTATTAAACCTTATATATTATATGCTTTATTAAGCATATCCCATTCGAAATAGTTATAGTCTAATAACCATTAGATTATTAATTATTTTTTAATGATTATTTTGAATAGGTGTGACTAATACCCCTTAAGGTATAATGCCACCATTTATCCTATATTTAAGGTTCCCTCCCATTTGAGAGGTGAAGAATTTGGAGATTGATAGTAAATTCTATCACTATACACATGAGGTATTATTGGTCATGTGTAAGTATGGAGAAGTGTTCCCCAAGTTTGGTCTATGTTATAATAGATCAATATTGTCAGTGTTTTAAAAAAATAATGCTTTATGGGGTTGTTTACTCAAAATTGTTTTCCCCATGTATATCTTGTGTAATATATAAAATGTATGCTTGTATGGTTCTCATTTTATTTATTTTATCTATTTTTTATAATGATTAGTATCCTAAGATGTTAATTTCTAACACTAACAAAAATATCATCCACATGTCTTCATCTTCAAATTGATAATTTTCCATGAATTTAGAAAATACCTCAACATGTGCATCCCCTTCATGAATATCATACCCATTAATTCTAGGAATCTGGTTGAAACCTTGGATGTCATGGTTTGTATTTCATAATCAACCCAAGAGATTCCTAGCTATTTGTAAGTATTTCTATGGGAACGATATGGGATGGAGCACCCTATTTTTTTGTGATAGTAGGTAAGCTTTGGATTACAATAACTTGACATGTTCTTCACACTTATTTTAGATCCTAGAAAGTTGACTAAACCTTAGCCTATTTTCTTATATGGCTTCTTATAAACCCTATCCTATGTTTTCCACATAATGTAGGGCTACTTGATTAGCACAAGGAAATATCATCATGGGAACCTAATTGGATTAAGTTTCTATGGGTAAAAACATATGAAGCACTTTAGGAACACCCAAGGGAGAATTATATTTATACCAATCAACTATGATTGATCATACACTACCATGGAGGGTAGAAAATAGAGGTTTTACAAATGTATATATTTATTTACAATGAAAGAAACTATGCTTCAAAATTTGGAAGAAAAACATGTATACCTATCATAACCAACTACTGTATACTTGATATGTGTTCTCCAAACATTGACAATAGACAAAGTATAATAGAAATAAACAATTTATGTTTGGATAGTAGAGTTTCCACCTCTTTTAAAAGAGGAAATACTTGAATCACACTAGCCTTCAAGGAAATAAAATACTTTTGGGGTTATCTCACCAAGAGTCTTCAATTTTATTTCAACCCAAAAATATCTTCTAATTTGGTAGCCTATCAATACACAATAATAAGAATTGTCGATATCAATAGCACCATTCTATTAGTGTACTTTTTTTGTCAAGCTAGCTTACCTAAATAAAATATAGAGCAACTAGTTAACTAGCAAATATTGCAAAGGTATTCAAGATAGGAACCAATATTTTACATCACTAGTAATGGTGACATTATGTTGGGTCCAAAAACTATTTATATATAATCCTAGAACATATTTTCACCTTCAAGGCTAGGCATGTTCATTCATTGAGTTAAAACAAGGGTTCATCAATAGTTTATTGAGGGTTTAAGGAAAACAAATGAGAGTGGGTAATCTCTCCTACACTTTAGACTTAGCCTAAACCTGAGAGGGTAATCCTAGAGGTATCCTTATTAGGGATTTAAGTTCACTAAAATATAGCATGACTATAATAATTAGTAGTTATCCCCAATGTATACTTTTACCCCCATTATTTGTCACTAGGTTAAGCCAAACTAACTACATAAGACCTCTTACATAGATGATAAAACACCTTATGCATGCACCTATGTATAACACCAGAATTTTAATCCCTTGATATTATTTTATTTAATATTTTATATGAAATAGAAAGGTGTAGACATGTATAACATGATTCTTTGATGATTTGGCTATTTGGGTTACTTGATATTTTTCCCTCGTTTATAACACTAAATCATGAATAGCATGTATATTCTAAACTACTCCTAATTCTAATAGGAATGGAAGGTGTTTAAATCATAGATGTTTGGTCCTTTTCCAATGTGGATTGATGCCAAATTGGTGGAGTCACAGATGGAGGGTCCACAAGGGACTGTCCAACCACGCAACCTTGAGTTCACACAACATAAACAATACAAGAGCTGCTCAACAAATATAAATTATCATTGATTCAACAACTTGAAATCCTATATACATAATATTCCTTATATGTGGAATGACTAGGGCTCGCAAGCCTGTTGTAAGGGCATTCAAGATATTACAATTGGCACAAGTCCTTATTACAACCTTCTAGTCTACTTTATATCTACTACTAGCTAACTATCTATCTGACTTCTTACTGACTAAAACCACTACCTCCCAATGGATTACAAATGATCTTAAATATGAATCTCTACCTCCAATTATGATCCACGTCGACCTCAAGGGTTTACAACCCCAATGCAAGATCAAACGTATAGGTTGGCCTAAGAACATGAGAAGATAATGCATCAGGAGATGGAATATACTGTGGATCTCCAAGAAAGTCCCCCTAGACCTAAAATTTCTTGTATGATGTTTCATTAAGCTCTGCATATTTTGGAAATGGTCCACACAACCAATCTGAGCTAGCTAGTCCCTAAATGCTTTGTCTAGGAATTGATAGTGAAATTATGAGAGTGATAACTTTCTACAAATGAATACAAATATCTTGAAATTTAGATATGTTGAAGATGGCCTCAATGTAGAACCTATATCCTGCTCTACGAGCTAAGAAATGATAATGTGGTATAACATGAAAGAAACTACTGAGACAACTATAGACTGAATTGCAAGAAAATAAATGTTTTTTGTTGATACAGGATTGCTTTACAACTAGGGATGCTCCTACATTATACACATGAGGTTGGAAGAAAAGTGAGTCCCTCACTTTCCAGGGGCTAGAGGAAAACCAAAGTGGTCCACCTCAGCCTAATAAATCCATGATGAATCCTTCATTGGTCTTCCTTTCCACTTTTCTAGGCACTCCTTGTATTGCTTGTTCCTAGTGCTCCTTCCAATTCAGGTGTCCAAGATCTATTCAATTTTCTCTAGTGGTTGATGTCCTTCAAGCCAACTTCTTTGTTACTCCCAATTTTTTTTCCTTCATGATACCCATAGATGTCTACCACATTGAAAATAGATCATATACCAAGTTCTTTTGGTAACTCAACTTCATACGCATTTCCTAATTCAAACTTCCTCATAATCTTACATGGTCCAAGCTTCCTCATCTTCAACTTATTGTATGTTCCTACTGGAAAAAATTCCTTCCTAAGATATACCATAACTTCATCCCTAACAAAAAATTCCTTATACCTTCTCTTCTCATCTGTCTGCTCCTTTTAATTATTGTTCATGTCCTCCAAGTGTTTTCGGACATGACTATGTAATATTTCCATGAATCATGTGAATTATTCTACTTTTTCCCTCCTCTTATCCTCCATGTTGATGTATTTGAGCTCTGCAACTCCTTTGGGGTGTATCCCTATCACAATCTCAAATGATTTCCTCCATGTGCTCTGATTTACTAAATTATTGTATACAAACTCTGCTTGTGGTAGAACTATGTCCCAATTTCGTGTCTTATCTCCAACCAAACATCTCAATAAGTTATTCAAACTCATGTTTACTACCTCTATTTTTCCATCTGTTTGTGGGTGATATGATGAACTAAACTTCAATTTTTTCTATATCTTCTTCCACAATATCCTCCAAAAGTATCCAATGAACTTGGTGTCCTTGTCTGAGACTATGCTCTTTGGTAACCCATGCAATCTCACAATCTCCTTGAAAAATAAGTTAGCAACATGCACAACATCATTAGTCTTCTTGCAAGGAATAAAGTGTGTCATCTTAGAAAAAAATTCCACTATTATCATTATAGAATCATATCCTCTTTGTGTTCTTGGTAATCCTAATATGAAATCCATGCTTATATCTTCCCAATGTCTCTTTGATATTGTCAAATATTTATACAATCTAGTATTTTGACTACCCCCTTTTGCTACTTGATAAATTCTACAACTTTGAACATAATTCTTGAAATCCTTATAGATATGTGACCAAATATAGTGCTCACTCACTAAAGCTATTATCTTATCTACCCCAAATTGTCCTACTAGCCCTCCACTATGCTTCTCCTTAATCAAATTCTCTCATTGAAAACCCTGGAATATACAACCAATTTCCTATGAACAAATCTTCTTGAATAAAATAATCCAACCATTGACTGTTGTTTGTTACTACTAGTTCCTTACATGCCTTCCATGCTTTAGAAAAATATAGATCATCCTCATACATGTGCTTTAGTTCTTCAAAACCCAATACTCCTACCTTCATTCATGTCAATAAATTCCTTCTCCTACTTAATGCATCTACAACTTTGTTTGACTTACCACTCCTATGCTTCAACACAAATGTATAACTTTGCAAGAAATCAACCCATCTGATATGTATCTAGTTCAACTTACCCTGACTATTCAAATACTACAAGGCTTAGTGTTCACTATACAACACAAACTATTAGAATTGTGAAACAAGCACAAAACCATGTGCCACAGGATCAAACAACAAAAAAATACACCTTCCATGCAAGAGATTTGTAAACAATATATGAAATATTCATCAACAAGAAAAAGATATAGAAGCAAGAGACTCTCAAGAAGATATGAAAGCTTGAGATATAATTACAATGAGGGTTGAGTGCTTATAAGAGCAAAACCCTAAATGAGAAAGGGCTCAGATCATGAAAAGTGTTAACATCACATGAGATGAGACATAATGATCTAATAATAACTCAACTAGTAAAATCATTAAAACACACCTAAGTTTAGCTTAAGTGCATGGGAATAAATTAGACTAATAATCAATTAAAGATTAATTAATTATTAATTAATGCATGATAACTCTAACAGACCCCCTTAAGATGAACTTAGGGAGTAGCTAAAAACCCTAAAAAAGAATGCATGATGGGTCCCAAAAAACAAGGCCATGTAAGGTACCCATGTACAAACATAGGATCTCTATAATGTGGAGAAATAGAGAAAACCTCATGGGAAAAACTCTACTCCAAAAAAAGATGAAAGCCAAGTGAAGGACTGAAGAAGCCTCCAAATAAGATAATGTCCCAAAAACTAGGAACAAAGGATGAACAAAAATAACACCATTGAAGCATGAAGAAGCTACAAACACTGTCAAAGAATGATTGTTGTAATGTCAAAAAATAGGAATGCAAGAGTGTCCATGTGGTAAGTGATCCATCTCACTGAAATGCAAGTAACCAACCACTGATGTACGCTACATCTGAAAGTACATAGGAACAAATATTGTATACATAGCTCAATCCAATGTGAAACCAAAGAAGCATTAGAACCAACAATAGAAACCCCCCTGTAATGTTGAAAAGGGAGAGGTGTGATAGGTAAACTCAAACAAAATTCCAGAAAGAAGTGCATGAAGAAGAATCAGGAACATCTGAACGTGAAAACATGAAAGTACCCACATATAAAGGGTGTGAAAACAAAAGTCACACATGCATAAGGTTGTTGTCATGGAAGGGAATCTCACTTGACAAAGGTATGATTGAAAACAAAGGAAAAACATCAAACCCCCCCATGGAATGTTATAGCATAGTGTGAATACAATCAGGCACAAAGTGATGTGCAAGATCCCATAAAAGATACACCTGTTGTGGCACTTTATTTCAATACATTTACATAATGAAAAATTCATACAATGGGAGCCCATAATGTCCAAAAAAGGACTACATGCTGAAAATACAATTCTCTAATGGAAAAAGAGGAAACTAGTAGCACCATGATGAAGTACAAAAAAACACATGCACTTTAAAAAAAAACAACACCCAAAAAAGTGTTTGGATGCAAAAGATATGGCTCGTCAAAGTCTCCAAAACGAGAACTGAACAACAACAGCACTGAGAAAATAGAATTATGAAAAACACTAGAAGCCCAAACTAGAAAACACCTGCACCACCACAAAGAGCTCAAACTTTTACCCCGTTTAAAAAAAATACACTGAAAAATCCCACCATATGGCTGAGATATGGCCTTTGGAAGTTGAGGTGCAAAAGTGAAAATCCCAACGAAGAGGGGCTGAGTGGGGAAAAATAGAACTCCTCCAAATTTGTCAAAAACACCTCTAGAAATAGAGCTCCGCCAAATATAGTGGTGTTGGAAAATAATCCTCCAATACAGTGCATATGGGTTTTATTTTGCAAAAAATAAATTGCAAATAAACTGCCTTTTTATTTATTTTAAAAGGAAAAAAGGATGAAAAAAACCTTTATATATATATTTTTAAAACATATAAAATAACCACAAAACCACAAGCCACAGGATCAAACAAAAAATAAATACACCTTCCACGCAAGAGATCTACAAACAATATATGCAATATTCATCAACAAGAAAAAGCTACAGAAGCAAGAGACTCTGAAGAAGATATGAAAGCTCAAGATATAATTAGAATGAGAGTTGAGTGCTTATAAGAGAAAAACCCTAAATGAGGAATACATCAAATCATGACAAGTGCTAACATCACATGAGATGAGACATAATGATCTAATAATAGCTCAACTAATAAAAGCGTTAAAACACTCCTAAGTTTAGCTTAAGTGCATGAGAATAAACTAGACTAATAATAAATTAAAGATTAATTAATTATTATCTAATGCAAGATAACTCTAACACAAACTCCTTAGGCAACAAATAATGTCTCTTCTTCAAGGCTTGAATTATGGCATAGAACTCCTGATCATAAACTGAATATCTCCTTCTGGCATCATTCAATTTCTCACTGAAATAAGCTATTGGTCTTCCCTCTTAACTCAACATTGCCCCTATTGAAAATCGACTAGCATCACAATCAACTTGAAATACCTTACCAAAATTAGTTAATGCTAACACGCATTGCTCTATCACCTTTTGCTTTAGAATCTCAAAACTTCTTTGTGCTTTGGATGTCCATTTAAATTATTTACTATCTCCTCTCATTGTTTCTATCATGGGTGTACAAATGCTACTAAAGCTCATTACAAATTTTTGATAGAAAATTTCATGTTTCTAAAATGATCTTACCTCCCCAGTATTCATAGGTGTAGGCCATTCAACAATTGCTTTAACCTTCTCAGGTTCCGTCTTCAATCCTTCAGTAGAAATGACAAAACCCAAGTACACCAACTCTATCTTCATAAAGCTACACTTCTTGATGTTTGTCAACAACTTCTCCCTCAGTCTTCGTAATACTTGTCTAATGTAACACAAATGTTCTTCTCTAGTCTCACTGAAAATTAGAATATCATCCAAATAAACAATAATAAACTTACCCAATAATTGCTTCAGTACCTCATTCATCAACCTCATGAAAGTGCTAGGTGTATTGGTCAATCCAAAAGGCATCACTAACCACTCATACAACCCTTCATTAGTCTTAAATGTGATATTTCATTCATTTCCTTCTCTGATTATGATTTGATGATGTAGGAGTTAATGGTGAACTCCTCAAACACCCCAAAATCACTTGCAAGACAAAATAACTTCCACAAGAGAGAAATAGCAGAAATATCATGCTATCATTAAGGATGCAAGAATGACAAACTGAATATGGAAAAGTACATATGATATCTTTCTTATATAGGAAAAGAGTGAGATTGGATTAGAAAAGATCATGACAAGTGTCTTAATCCTATCACATGAGACAACTAATTCCTAACAACAGGATAAGATAAGTTCTAGAAAAGACAACTCATTATTCTAGAAGGAATCTTAGAGCCTAAGTAAACTTAACATGTGAATATGTTCCCTAATTACCTAGTGAGTGAAGTAACTAGGTACAAGACATTTATTCACACCAATACCCCCCCTTAAGTGTAACTTAGGAGATAATATTATTATGAAAATGATGTAAATATGTAAGGATGGGTCCCAACTACTAGGCCATATTAGGTACCCATGTAAAAATGAAGAAAAGGAGAAAACCTAGTGGGATAAAACTCCTCCCCAAAAGAGAGATGAAATACAATAATGATATCCATCACAAATCCAATAAATCTCCATCCACACAAAGGATGATAAGAGAGACCATATAGCCCCCCATAATGAGATAACCTGATGTAAAAGAAAATTTGGAAGCACACTTGTGGAGTAACACTATAATCTTCAATCTAGCAAGCAAGGAAAGATACTTTTGTTTTCTAGAGACCATATTAGAGTCACTCAAGGACTCAAGTCAGAATCATGATAAAAAAAAACATACTCGATGCGAAGGAACACTAGAAAACTCACAAACTGGCACAACTCTGGAATCTATGAAGCAACACGTGATTGAAAAATGATATGGAATTGAAATGAAGAGCAGAGAAAATGCAAACCTAATGCACACAAAAAAGGAAATAGTGCATGCATTGATGAATGTTCACATATGCCTCCATGAAAAAAAATGACCTTAGATCTATGAAGAGGACAAAATCTGAAAAAATGACCTACACTACTATGAAGTGCTCGAAACTAGCTTTTTGTCGATATCTCATTTGCTAAAAATAGACACCGTGACAAAAAAAGATGAATTTTTGAAAAAAAATAATAAATTGTGTCAGCCGACAATGCAAACACAACCCTTCTGATTTGATTTCTGGAAAATTTACTTGTTTCATGCAAAAACTAATGGATACCTAGATAATATTTTGATGTTAAGAATAAAACACAAAAATATTTTTTCGATCTAGCTAGTAGAAGATGAAAAAATAAATTTTTTGACCTTCAACCTATAGAAAAATGACATGTGGCTCTTTTTGGACATCAATTTTCTTCATATTTTCTCAAGGTATACAAACTCTAAAAGATACCCAAATGAGATTTTGACCCTAACTATAAAACCTAGAAATCGTATTTCTTGTTGGGAATGGGTGCCTCAACTTTTGGCTTGAACCTCTGAAAAGACTTGGCGAAATTATCATCTTTCTAAGCCTTTACCTCTCTATCGCTGAGAGATTTTTTTAGAGGCGTGATCTGGCAATTTACCACCTTACCACAAGCCTCTGTCGGTCTGTCCGCGGTTGGGCGGTGTTACCGCCATACCGCAGGGTCTCCATCTTGGGCTAGCAATAGCACAGTTGATGGGCATAGTCAGTGTGAAGGCTTACCTCCCTATCACAGAGGGTGCTTGTTGTTGGTGCGGTGGCCAAAGTGAATAGCGACAGTTAGTGAAGTCCGCTTACCGCCACACCATGATGTCCTCTTGGCCATGTCGCGGTGGCGTGATAAGCCTTGGTGGTCAGAGATAACGGTTACCTCCTTACCGTGGAGGTCTTGCGGTCAAGGCACAGTAGCACAGTGGAGCTCGACGGTCAGCACAGGTGGTTACTGCCATACTACGGAAGGCTTCACATTGCTCGAAGGTGACGCGGTGATGTGCGATGGGTTGGCAAACAAGCCACTACCTCGGTATTGCGAGGGTGTTAGAAGGGACCTACGGTTGGGCGGTGGCACTACCATACCACGGAGGTCTGTCAAACTTGGAGCGATGTCGTGGTGTCACCGCCATACCTCGGTGGCTTCTTTGGCTCGGTGAGGTAGTGTAGTATGAGATGTTTTGACAGTTGTGTTGACCAGTCAAACTTGACTGGAAGCGGTGATCAAGTAGAGGGGTGACGCGTGGCAAGTAATCAACACTTGATTGGTCGAAGTTTGGAGCGGTGAAAGCAGTAATTGCAAGATGTGTTTCAGCTGATGACATAATCCGATTAAGGCAAGATAGTTAATGCCTAGGCAGCCCAACACGTGATTGCAGAACAAATCGGTCAGAAGACCAGTTTGCTTGATTGGATGAATAGTGCATTATTAAGACCTGCAATTGGTTGGTATGATCAATGCAATGTATGAATTGTATAGTCGATTACATCATATAGTCACTAAGGGTGACGGTGAAGAGAGAGAGAGACAAAAATAGAGAATTGTATTCATTGTATACTGAAAGAAGTATTGTAACAGTGAGTGCATGAAAACTCAAGTCTACTACTGTGAGCTAACTATCAAAGAGTGAGGACTGTGAGCTTTGTTTTGTAATTTATTTTACTATAATACAAAGTGTCTTCTCTTACTATGGTGGGTTTTTTCTCAAAAGGGTTTTCCCACGTAAATCTGGTGTTATCTGAGATTGCTTATTTATGTTACTCTTGTTACCCTGTATATGTTCATCTCAGTTGTTTTAAGAAGTGTTAAAATAGGTCTTTGCACTTCTCCTCTATAGTTTTAGCTTTAGGAAAGCGTTTTCGCACCCCTATTTTCCTCACATTTCTTACCAACAAGTAGAAATTGGATTTATGAAGCAAAAATGAAAATGGCTCCAATGAAAAATATTTTTCTTCAAACCCTTGCAAATCCAACAAAATATGTCAGATTTTGATGAAACGGAAGTTGATTCTAACTTTCTCATACATCGTGGATTCAATGGCAGGGCTCTCAAGACCTCAACTCACACTCAACAAAACTTTCATGCCAAGATTGGTCCCTCAAATTTGGGAAGAATTCTACAACACTGAAGCTCTGATAACATGTAGGAGTTTATGGTGAACTCCTCAAACACCCTAGAATCACTTACAAGACAAAATAACTTCCACAAGAGAGAAATGGTAGAAATATCATGCTATCATTAAGGATGTGAGAATTCCAAACCGAATATGGTAAAGTACATATGATGACTTGCTTATATAGGCAAGGAGTGAGATAGGATTAGACAAGATCATAACAAGTATCTTAATCCTATCACATGAGACAACTAAGTCCTAACAACCTAGGATAAGATAAGTTCTAGAAAAGACAGCTCATCCTTCTAGAAGGAATCTTAGAGCCTTAGTAAAATTAAAATGTGAATATGTCCCCTAATTACCTAGTGAGTTAATTAAATAGGTATAAGACATTTATTCACACCAATAGATGATATCCAATCTTTAGAGAAATCTATGTGAAATACTTTTGTCCACTCAAACAGTCCATAATGTCATCCATCCTTGGTAATGGGAATCTATACTTGACTATGATCCTATTGATTGTTCTTGAGTATGTACACATCCTGCATTCTCCATATTTCTTTGGTTCTAGTATAGCAGGTACTGCACATGGGCTTAAGCTCTCTTTGATCAATCACTTCTTTAAAATTTCTTATATTTTTTGGTTTACTATCTCATTTTCTGTAGGCATCATCCTATGTGTTGCTTTGTTTGGTAAACTTGATCCAGGTATTAGATCTATATGATGAATTTTTTTCTAGACCGGTGGTAATCCATCTAGTACATTCTCTTATATGATATCTTGATATTTTGTCAATAATTATGCTACTTCTATCTATGGCGTATATCCTCCCTTTGTGGTAGAATTTTGTGCCTCCTAATTACTGCACTTCTTTGGAATCAATGCAAAACATATGTTCTCATGCTTCAATCCTTCTAGAAACTTCCTTCCATCTACCAAACAAAGTCTGGTAGTGCCACAAGCTTCCTTTTTGTCCTCTTATCCTAAAGGTATCAATATATTTCTCTTGCCATTTGAAGTCATAGTATAGGTATTCTTCCTTCCATCATGAATTGCTTTCCTATTATATTTCCATGGCCTTCCTAATATTAAATGGCATGCATCCATGGGCATAATATCACACAACACTTCATCATTATATGATCCTATATGAAATTTCACCAAATGTTGCTCACTTACCAAGATTATATGTGATAGAGATTTAGTGTTCACATGGGTGTTTAGATTAAAGTAATTAGTATGATTGATTAAATAGAGTTATATACAATAATGCTAAGTTGTTGAGAAACAACTTATTATTAAATTATAGTGAAAGTTTGTTTGTGAGTTGTTAGAATAACTCACATATTTAGGGAGTTATTATTGGAGCTCCCCTATAATATAGGATATCCAATTCCTATAAATTTGCATATGTATTATCGAAGAAATAAGTATAATATTATTTGTGTGTAACAATTTTCACTCTAAATTTCAATATGGTATCAGAGCCTAATTGATTTTGTGTCTATTATTTAATGATAAAGAGATAATACTAGTGTAATTATCAAAGTCGGGTCAGTTTTTGCACCTATTTTTTTAGTGATGAGGAGAGAATAGAGGAAATCGACATTGTGTCAATGGAGGTGCTTTATGAATAGGTAGAGAGGTCATGCAACCATGGTTTGTGAGTACTGGTGTTGAAAGTGCTCATTCTTGACTAAAGGTGGCATGGATCAGTGAAAGGCCATAAAAATTTTAAGGTCAATCTCTTTTGCATGAATAGGCAATTAGGCTTCTAATTTCAGTAATTAGGATCCATAATGATACATTTCCATGATGAGAGAAAAGGTAGTGTTGTATAAATCTATATAACTTTGACGCACTCTCATCCATTCATGTCACATCAAAGGAGGCAAGTATTCATGTTTTGAAAGTCATTTAAAGTGTTATTCTAGTCATTGGATCACATATTCTAGCATGGGAAGGTGGGCATTCTCATATAAGAGAGGTCGCATATGATAATTGCAATTATGTTGGAAACAAGGATGGAGGTGAATGAGGAGCTTCATTGTTCCATAGAAATTGTGATTGTTCTTATGGTATGCAAATTCATCTCAGCCTTTGCGTGGTCATGGGGCCCTCTTGGATGGTTGATTCCCAGTGAAACATTTCCACTAGAAAGCAGATCAATTGGACAAAGTGTCATTGTGTGTGTCAACCTTATGTTCACATTTTTTATTGCACAAAAATTCTTGTCAATGCTTTTCCATTTCAAATGCAGGATTTTCTTCTATTTCATTGATTGTGTTTTAATCATGTATGTATTCATCTTGTTTCTCCTTTCAGAGACAAAGAATGTGCCAATTGAAGAAATGATAAAGAAAGTTCCAAAACTGACTATGCTACTTGCAAACATTTTTTTTGGTGGGAGTGGTGTTGAACGCGGAAACTCAAGATATTTTCATGCTTATCATTGGCAAAATTATGCTAAAAAATAGAATTGGATTTTCTAATCAAGCAGTTCCTTTTTTCTTCTTAGAGATAGCAACAACTAGAATCAAGGGTGCCATTCTAAATCTGAACCTAAAAGCCAAATTTTCTAAGTAGCAAATATAAATGGAGGTTGGAAGCACAGAATGTTGGAGGACACTTAGCATCCTCTCGTCAATCATCAATGATGAGGCCACTTATGAGATTTGGTCGCATTTTATTTCTATTGTGTGGCAATAATAACTTTCTATGTTGTTGGAGATCGAGTGGCACGATCAACAACCATAGCTATATCTGTTCATGTGTTATTTTCTTATGTATTCTCCTAGTGTAAAATATAGTAATAAACAAAAGCACTAGTGTAATGTAGTTCATGGATCTTGAAAAGGTTAGTGGTGATCTAGAAAACCATATGAGGTGAGTAGATGAGTTTTTTCTTGTTCACGTCCAAGATTTTGGTAAACCTATGTGAAAACCACGAAAGGTTGATGAGAGGTTTCTTTCATTTGAATTAAGATCACGAGTCAGAAGAGTTGGGCTTACTATAGTTGAAAGTGTTAAATTTTGAAAGGGGGAGAATTTGGAAATCATCGATATTGTAAATAGTTGTATAGGAGATCAGCTAGCTATAGAGATCCTCTAACTATTAGACTTCTAAGAAGTGTGGTTGATCAGTGATGAGATCACTAGAAGTGAAAGCGAGATAAGATATTGTATGCAGGTGATCATGTGCAACAAGATTCAAATAGCAGTATGTAGACCTAAAGTATGCATAGGAATACAATTATATGTCCAACTTGTGTGATGTTCTTTATCCCAATGTTCACACTAAGGGGGTGATATATATTTAGCATTCACATGGGTGTTTAGATTAAAATAATTAGTATAATTAAATAAATAGAGTTATATATGATAGTGTTAAGTTGTTGAGAAATAACTTATTATTAAATTATAGTGAATTTTTGTTTGTGAGTTATTAAAACTACTCACATATTTAGGGAGTTATTATAAAAGCTCCCCTATAATATAGGATGTCCAATAACTATAAATTTGCATGTGTATTTCCGAAGAAATAATAATATAATATTATTTGTGTGTAGCAATTTGTAATCTAAATTTCAATAGTATGTTGATCCTAAATCCATTCTATCTTATAGGGCTTTGGATGTTTCAATCTCTTTAGATTCAACTTGGTTACCATCTCTTGTGAAACTAAATTATCAGTACTACCACTATCAATGACAACTTTGCATACCTTTTTCTCTAGATTTACACCTTGTCTTGAACAAATTATTCCTTTGTGGTGGTTCTTCAGTAACTTCTTCATCCATCAAAGCTCTTCTCATTACTAATGATTCATATTTCTCTAGTTTCCCAACCAAACTAGGGGATCCAATAGGTTCTTCATGTTTAGGTGTGGAGACTGATCAGGATCCACACCTAAACAATCTCCCACTTGGAGACTGAACCTGGACGACACCGCTGCACTTACAGCTCCCACTAGAAATAAGCACCTTGGACCCTGCTGCTTTCTTATACTTTAATTCAACCTTGAAGGCCAACCGAAGCTGAAGAGGAGCTCAGCTTCTCCCTTATCACTACCTTAGTAAACATATCCGCTGGATTTACATCTGTATGTATCTTTTCCAGCTTTACCTGTCCATCCTCCAACACTGACCGAATGAAATGATACCTCAACTGTATGTGTTTGGTTTTAGAGTGCAAGGCAGAATTCTTTGCAAGATGTATAGCACTCTGGCTGTCTGTGAACAAGTAATTTTCAGCCTGTTGTTTTCCCAACTCTTCCATGAAAAATTGCATCCATATCATTTCCTTTGCTGCCTCTGTTGCAGCCACATACTCTGCCTCTGTGGTGGATAAAGCAACCACCTTTTGCAATCGAGATATCCAACTTACTGTTGTCCCACCAACGGTAAATACATAACCTATGGTACTCCGTCTGGTATCAATATCCCCTGCCAGATCTGAGTCAACATAGCCTTTTAAATCTGTATTAGAGCCCTCAAAACATAAATGTTTATCCGGTGTACCTCTCAAATACCTGAGAATCCATTTCACTGCATTCCAATGCTCAATTCCTGGATTACTCATATACCGGCTAACAACTCCTACAGCATGTGCAATATCTGGTCTCGTGCATACCATGGCATACATTAAACTACCTACAGCTGAAGCATATGGTACCTTGGACATTTTTTCTTCCTCCTCTTGTGTCTTTGGACACATATCCTTAGTCAATTTTACATGACTGGGCAAAGGTGTGCTGACAGCTTTTGCATTCTCCATATGAAATCTCTGCAACACCTTTTTAACATAATCAACCTGAGATAAAAACAATTTCCTATTTTTCCTATCTCTTGTAATCTTCATACCAAGGATTTGTTTTGCTGCCCCCAAATCCTTCATAGCAAATGAATTTGCTAACTGTTGTTTTAACTCCTTTATGTGATCCATGTTAGACCCCGCTACAAGCATATCATCAACATATAAACATAAAATAATGTAGCTATCTTCACCTAGCATCTTAAAATAAACACAATGGTCTGAATTACACCTATTGTAACCTTGCTCAGCCATAAAACTATCAAATTTAAGATACCATTGTCGAGGTGCTTGCTTCAAGCCATATAAGCTTTTCTTCAATCTGCACACTAGTTTCTCCTTACCTTTGACCTCAAATCCTTGTGGTTGTTCCATATAAATTTCCTCTTCCAAATCACCATGGAGAAAGGCAGTTTTAACATCAAGCTGTTCTAAATGCAAATCTTCAACAGCCACAATACTTAACACAGTACGAATAGAGGTCATTTTAACAACTGGAGAAAATATTTCATCAAAATCAATACCTTGTTTCTGTGCAAATCCCTTTACAACTAATCTGGATTTAAATCTTTTCTTACCTCCATCCTCCTCTTTCATCCTATAAACCCATTTGTTTGCTAAAGCCTTTTTACCTGCAGGCAACTTGCATAATTCCCAAGTCTGATTTTTCAGCAAGGAGTCCATTTCTTCTTCCATTCCATGCTCCCACTGAACCTTGGTATCCACCTGCATAGCTTCATGATAACATTCTGGTTCACCAGCATCAGTTAATAGAATAGAGTACAAAGAGGGAGAAAATCTTTCTGGAGGTCTACTTAACCTTGAAGATCGCCTAACATTCACTGGAGTTTGTGGTATTTCTTGTTGTTGTTGTTGCGGAGCATGAGGAACCACTGGAACATTGTTGTTTGTAATATCATCCAGCACTGCATAATCCTGTTCTTTCTTCTCATGCTGCTGCAATAGATCTTTGTACAACATTTTCTCATTGAATATGACATCCCTGCTTCTCACAATTTTCTTATTTTCAAAATCCCAAAGCCTATAACCAAATTCATCTATGCCATATCCAACAAATATACATTTCTTTGATTTTGCATCAAGCTTGGTTCTATTTTCAGAATCTACATGTGCAAATGCTTCACAACCGAAGGTTTTCAGAAAAGAATAACTCACCTTCTTACCTTTCCATGCTTCCTCTGGAATACCACAACCCAAAGGATTAGATGGACCTCTATTAATTAAATAAACAGCAGTGTTTACAGCCTCTTGCCCACATGTTTAAAGGCAACCCAGCATGCAATCTCATAGTCCGTGCACGCTCCATTATTGTTCTATTCATGCGCTCAGCCACTCCATTTTCCTGTGGAGTCCTTGGAACCGTTTTCTGCCTACGAATACCATTAGAGGAACAATAATCTTCAAACTCTTTGCTACAATACTCACCACCATTATCAGATCTGAGACATTTCAACTTTTTACCTGTCTCATTCTCAACCAAGCTTCTCCATTTTTTAAAAGTTTCAAATACATCAGATTTCTGCCTAATGAAATAAATCCATACCTTCCTAGTTGCATCATCAATGAATGTGACATAATAATGAGAGCCACCGAGAGAAGATACCTGAGCTGGTCCCCATACATCCGTATGCACAAGCTCCAATTTCTCATCTTTCTTTTGTTTCCCATCCTTGAGAAAACTAACTCTCTTTTGTTTTCCATAAACACAACTTTCACATAAATCCATATTAACACATTTTAGACCTGGTAAAACATTCTTTGAATGAAGTACTTTCATACCTTTTGCACTCATATGCCCAAGTCTGTTATGCCATAGTGCTGATTCAGAATTCGCAGCAACTATCTGATTTTCTTCCTGCTGAACTGCAGCAACTGTTCCTGAACATTGATTTTTATCTGCAATAGCTAAAGTAGAAGGAACAGTATGACCTGTACAAAGATATAAGGTGCCTACTTTCGCACCTTTTGCTACTACTAAGGCACCTTTTGTAACCTTCCAATTTTTATCACTAAATGTAACAACACAACCTTCATCATCTAGTTGCCCTGCAGAAATTAAATTTCTTTTTAGCTTTGGAACGTGCCTTACCTCATGTAGTAGCCAATGATTCCCATTCTGCAACTTGATCTTGATTCTTCCCTTTCCAACAATCTGACAGGGTTCATTATCTCCCAAATAAACTAGCCCAAAATCCCCTTGGACATAATCAAGAAAATAATTTCTATGGGGCGTAGCATGAAATGAAGCCCCTGAATCTAACACCCAAGAATCATCAGCATTATCAAGAGAAAGAATCAAAGCATCCTCATCAGATTTATTACTTACCACATTTGCCTCTTTATTTCCTTCATGTTTGTCTCCTTCTTTATTTTTTCGAGACCAACAATCTTTCTTTACATGCCCTGGCTTACCACAGTACCAGCAATCCCTCTTGTCTCTAGATTGGGACCTTCTGTCCCTTGATTTTCCTCGTGACTTCCCACGACTCCCAAAATTGTTTCGTCTCTCATTTGTTCTGCCCCTGCTTTCTGCATTCAAAACACTGCCTGATGTGGATGTTCCACCTGAGCTTTTCCTATGAATTTCCTCGCTCAAAATAACACCAACAACATCATCAAATTTCAATGTATTTGAACCAGAAACAGAATTGCTAACCGCCATTACCAAGCTATTCCAGCTTTCAGGCAAAGAACACAAAATCAAAAGAGCCCTAACTTCTTCATCAAAGTTAACTTTTACAGAAGTTAATTGACTGGTAACCGTATTAAATTCATTCAAATGATCAGTAACTGATCCACCTTCTACCATTTTCATATTAAATAAACGCTTCATAAGAAATACCTTATTCGAAGCGAAAGGCTTTTCATATAACTTTGCTAGGGTTTCCATCAACTCTAGAGTTGTCTTTGCTGTTGTAATATTGAACGCCACCAATTGTGCCAGGCATAAGCGAATACTGCCAAGTGCCTTTCTGTCCAAAATATCCCAGTCCTCATCCATCATTGTTGTGGGTTTCTTGGTTTTCCCTTCCAATGGCCGCCATAAATCCTTCTGATAGAGATAGTCCTCTATCTGCATCTTCCATAACTAATAGTTCTGCCCATTGAACTTATCAACCTTCATCTTACCCTCATCTGCCATTTCTCCCACTTAACTGTGAGACTCCCACTCAACCGTGATACTTTCTTGCAAACGATAATCGAAAACAACCCGCTCTGGTACCACTTGTTAGGTTTTCAATGGCAGATATCTAAAAGCTAAATGCAGATTTTATCAAATAAACCAGAAGTAAAACACACAGAAAAATAACACAGAGAATTTAACGTGGTTCACCCAATGTGGGCTTCATCCACCAAACCGCAGCCATCCAATGATATTATTAACCAGTGCAAAACCCTATTACAATATCGTGAATAATCGCTTGTCACAAAAAGGGAAAAAACCCCGATTTTGTATAACCCTAATTTATAAAGGGTTTAGGATAGAGTTACAGTATCATAAGAAACAGGTGATTATTCGCGATATTGTAATAGGGTTTTGCACTGGTTAATAATATCATTGGATGGCTGCAGTTTGGTGGATGTAGCCCACATTGGGTGAACCACATTAAATTCTCTGTGTTATTTTTCTATGTGTTTTACTTCTGATTTATTTGGTAAAATCTACATTTAGCTTTTAGATATCTACCATTGAAAACCTAACACTTCATCCACATAAGTTATTGTTTTGGTATTCTTAGTCCTCTTGTTGGAATTTCCTTGATGACATTCAAATGCTTTATGTCCTTCACCTCCACACTTGAAATAAATTCCTCTGAATGGTCTCTTCTCAGATCTTCCTTCATCTCTCCTATATCCTTCATTGTGATAGTAATTACAACCTCCTCTATCATTGTGATAGAAATTTATGTCCTCTCTTCCTCTACGGCATGAATTGTTATTTGTCTCTTCATTGCGGTGGGGTTTTACATCCTTGTTTTTCTTCATGAATGGTCTCCTCTCTCTGAATTGTGATCCACCTCTTTTTGATCTTCCTATGGCACTTCTCATTCTTTTCTCAAACTTCTTATTCAACTTTTCTTCTATCTTGAGCATAAATTTGTATGCTTCTTCAATGGTTGGCATCTTTATAGACTCAATTTTTCTTAGATGTTTGTTCTTAGTCCATTGGTGTACCTCACAACCTTCTCCTTACTTGCTTCACTGTGTCCATCTCTAATGATCATCTTGTAAAATTCTTCAATGTACTCCTTCATAGACTTCTCCTTTTTCCTCAGGTTCTGTAATCTTTTCAACAATTCAAACTCATAATCAGTAGGTATAAATTCATACAACTTTGTCACCATCCTATCCCACTTTGTGATTTTCTCATTTCCCCTCTTATTCCTATCCAATTGAACTTATTTCCACCATATAGAAGCATTTCCTTTTAAATTAGTTTTACAAATCTCACCCTTTTCAAATCTACAATTTATTTATATTCAAAGTATTTTTCCATATCATTGATCCAATTAATCAATTCATTAGGATTTAAATTTCCCACATAATTTTGAATTTCAATTCTAGGTCTCTTATCAATATCGAAATAACTTTTAACATCTTTACATGATCTAAATCTTCTTGTTCTTCTAGGTTCTCTTCACTTTGATTTGTAGCATGATCTAATTCATCGTCACTTTCATCCTCACACCTAGGGGTTTATACCTCTCCTGTTGAAATGCACAAGACAACTGAGAGGGGGGGGTGAATTAGTTGTATCAAATCACTTTACTTCTAACCTTAATCAATTCCAATTTAACCCAGTCTATTATTAAGTGTAAACATGGAATGAAAATAAAAGAAAGAAAACACCAGAGACACCAGATTTACGTGGAAAACCCAATGAGGGAAAAACCACGGTGAGGATTAGCTCACAATATCTAGTAATAATGCAATATTGGATACAAAGGTTCACTGCCAGAGGGCTCACTGCCCAGATACAAAAGCTCACTGCCAACAAAGGACTCAATATCTAGAAGGCAGCTCACTTCCTACAAAAAAAGAAAAGATAAATGAAGATCCACCACAAAGGTTCCACACATTCGCAACTTGATCAAAAGATTGTAGACTCCATCAGCTCACTGCTTTTAGGAATCTAACACATTAAAGTACTGTTGCCTCAATTCACTCTTGCACACTCTTATTTTTTCACTTGTTTGCACACTTCACTTGATTGCTTGATTCATGGATGGATGGATGATCAATTCGTAACAACTTGATTTGTGTTTATACCATCTTCAACCCTAGAAACATTCTTCAAGGTCGGCTATACAATTTCAATTTACAAATTTAAATTAGGTCGACTACTCAACATTCCTGCGGTGGATAAGAATGAGAGAGGACCAATTTCACATTTAATTAGGACCCAAACAAAAACTTGGTTCAATTACACGCTTCCTCAATTCGATGCAAAAACTTAATGTAACGTGTAAACACCAAGTCGACCAAACCTAATGAAAACACCAATGATCTTTGAATTACGCACATCTCCAACAAGATGATCACACATGGATCACTCTACATGCTTCACCAGACATTTTACCATCTCTAAGAATACTTCAAGTACATTCGCAACCACTACAACAAACTTCATTCACAAAAAATTATTCAACAATCCAACCAGACCAACCAGCAACATACAAGAACTCTGGAGCAGGTCTTCCGAAGTGCCAAATAACAAGCACATTTGTCAAAATATAGAAACCATAAAAAAGAATCATTTCCCATATCCACAAGATCTAAAACCAAAAACCAAAAGACTACAGAGCCAAAACATTTCTCCCAGTCCACAAACAAATAGTTCTACCAAACCAGTTCACATATCGATGAACATATCTTTCACTCTCCATTGAACCAGAAGCTAAAACTTGGGATATATTTTCCATTGAAGCTTATGAACATAACTACAAATCCGCACAAGCATAGGATCAACATAGAATAAATTTAGATCACAATATCGGAGCACACTCAGAACACACACTTCAACACTGCCTTCATTATTTCTCAAATTTTCTCAAAAGCGCTTAACAAAAACACAACTACAACTTCATAAATATAGCTCCATGTACTCTAAGAACTTATATAGTATCTCAACTATACAAGTATCATCTACAATCAACCTGAACTAGCTTGACATCAATGACAACATTAATGACAACACCACCAAACACACCCATACTTGCAACATCTTCTTCTATATTCTTCTACAACATCCAATTGAACTCTCATTACCCTCATCATCTCCAACATTTCATCTATGTTTCTTGCAACATTTCCCATAGTAGGTGATCTTCTTGGTGGCATGTCTTCCCCTTGAATCCATTTCAACTGCCTCAATTCAACAATTTAGCTACAAGGTCTCAACTGCCTCATAGTCGACGCTCAATTGAAAACACTCGCAAGCTACCTCAAGTCGGTGATTGTTCACCATAAGTAATTACTTCTCTCCTAAAGGAATCACAAACATTTTTTGATACCACTTGGTGGAGTCACAGATGGAGGGTCTAGAAAGGACTATCCAACCATGCATCCTTGAGTTCACACAGTGTAAATAACACAAGAAATGCTCAAAAAATATTATATATCATTGATTCAATAACTTGAAATATTGCATGCATCATATGCCTTATATGTAGAGTGACTAGGGCTCACAGGCCTGTTGCAAGGGTGTTTAAGATATTACAATTGGCACAAGGCCTTATTATGACCTTCTAGTCTACTTCATATTTACTACTAGCTAACTATCCATTTGAATTTTGACTAACTAAAACCATTGCCTTCCAATGGATTACAAATGATCTTAAATATGAATCTCTAGCTCCAATTATGATCTATGTCAGCCTCAAGGGTTTACAACCTCAATGCAAGATCAAACGTGTAGGTCGGCCTAAGAACATGAGAAGATAACCCATTGTGAAATGGAATGTATTGTGGATCTCCAAGAAAGTTCCCTTGGACCTAAAATGCCTTGTATGATGTTCCATTAAGGTCCGCACAACCAATCTAAGTCAACTAGGCCCTAGATGTTATGTCTGTGAATTGACAGTGATATTCTGAGAGTGATAACTTTCTACAAATGAATGTAAATATCCTAAAATCTAGATATGTTGAGGATGGCCTCGTGTAGAACCTATATCCTGCTCCATGAGCTGAGAAATTATAATTTGGTAAAACACAGAAGAAACTATTGAGATAGCTACAGATTGAATTGCAAGAAAACAAATGTTTTTGGTTGATATAGGATTCCTTTACAACAAGGAATGCTCCTACATCACAAATCCACTGGGAAACAAATTCATGAATTGAAAAGAGGAAAGAGATGCCATTAGGAAAATTATTAATAGAATAAGATTTCATTTACATGATAGTCAAATAAAACATCATATATAATGGACATACTTAATAATCTATGTTAGAACTAAAATAACCCATATGCAAAAGAATAATTACCATTACAAAGTATTTTTAATGCACTAAAATTTATCACACTTCATCTAACCCCTATTACAATCACACTAGAAAATGTGATGAGAGAAAAATCATTGCTATAACTATACATTTCCCTAAATCATTAAAAAAAATCATGGAGATATATAATCACACATGATTTTTATTTCAAAACCCTTCCTACTCCTTATATGATGTATTCCTTTGTTTTCAACTCAAACTAGCCATATTTGATGCCCTAGAATTAGCTATAAATTTTCCCAAACCAAAAAATTAGCTCAACAACCAACCAAGAGAATGAATTAGAAAATTGTATTTATAACACCCCTAATAAATCTATCCCAATAACAACCATGATAAATGTAATGACACTAGGGTGGCCAGAGAATGGATGCAAAAGCTATTTGATCTTGAAATCCACATTCACGAAAGAATTTTGCTTAGAAAAGGAGGCTTAGATTGTGTAAGGACAATATAATAGATGAAGGCAACCAATTGCATCATGGTGTCCATAGGGTGGGTAAGGAATGTAAAAAATTATGATATTTACATTCCATCCCTTCATTATAATTCAAAATTTATTATATTTTCCATGTTTCTTATAATGTCAGTTTTTGGCCTTTCAAGAGCTATATCACACTTTCAGTAAGTTTTTGAAATAGTGAACTTGCTAACATTCAAAACTTGGCCACTTTTAACACATTCTTTATTTCTCTCTTCACTTTCTCTTTATCTTTGTCTTTCTCTTCATCATGTCACACTTTCAATGAAATGAAGAACTCACAAACCCATGTCACACTTTTTGAAGGTTCACAAACTTGAGTTTTGTGACACACTAAACTTATATTTCCTTGAGTTTTGTGACACACTAAACTTATACTTTTGAAGGTTCACAAACTTGAGTTTTGTGAGACTTTTTCTAAGTTTAAAAACTTGATAACCTTGTGACATGTAGAATTTTTTTATTTTTCCCCCTTTTTCTTTATTTTCACTTTCTCTCTTCAACTTGTATGTATTTTTGTCATTTTGTGAACCTTTTCAACTTTTCACAAAGTACACAAACTTGTGAACTTTGTGACATCACAAACTAGGTGAATAACACCCTTTTCTTTGTTGCATTTTTTGTGAGTTGTAAACTCATAAAAAATTTGACATTTCAAACCTTATCAAATTCTCACAAAGTTTACAAACTCATGAACTTAGTGACTTTTACTTGTTCCATTGTCAAGGTTTTAAGAATTTCATGAACATAAAAAATTCCCAAATTTTGTAATAAAATTTCAAAGGTAATTGCTTATACTTAGCCATTTTTGGATTTTAACTTAGATAGCTAACTATATTTCAAGGATCCCCTCTCCCCCCTTTTCTTCTCCTTAGAATATCATGAAAAGCATATTGAAATTTTAAGGGGGGTATATCACCCTATCTATTTTGTTGACGTCTTGTGAGATTTGAATTTTTGGCATACCCCCTTTGTGGTGGCCTGAGGCATGGTTATCAATTTGTCCCCTATGACATTAAGCATTGATTTGTCCCCCATGACATTAAACATTTCTATGCTCCCTGAAGTATGACTGGAAAAATGGTCCATGGATTTGGCATAACATAGATTTTTGGTTTATGAACTTGAGCATTTTTACATGGCCACCTAGAATAACACAACTTTCTTGCCAATGAAGCCATGTGTTTCATGAGTCAACTAGCATAATGCAACTTTCTAGTCTTGTGAAACTCATCATTTTGCATGGAAACCTAGCATAACATAGCTTGCTACCCAGTATATCTATGTACTTCATCACTTTATCATTTTAGATGTGTATGTTTTGTTTTCAAGAGATGACATTTTGTAATTGAGACAACCTTATAAACTAAGGTCTCTTTACCTTGCTAACTCAAATCTTTAGTTTTTATGTATTAATATTTGTTGTTATTTATTTCATGTGTGTCTTATGTTTTCTTTATGTGTGTATCATGTTTGCCTTATGTATTTCACATGTTTTCCTCATGTATTCAATGTGTTTTATGTATTTTGTATTTTTACCTCGTGTATTCCTTGTATGCATGTTGTTTTATTTTGTGTACTCCATTGATTATTCATTGAGTGCTTTTGTATGATTGAATATTGCTTTATCTTGTGTGCATGTTTTTCTTAACATTGTGGATTGAAAAGATCCTAAGTTGGGGGCTTGTGCACCCTCAACTTGGTGTCATCTTGTCTCTTCAATATTTTGATATGGATATTTGTTCCTTTAGTGTGAGTATGAACATAAGATCATGCTCTCATTAATGTAACGGCTAAATATAGCATCATAAATTTTCACCCCTGACAATTTCACACTACCTTGAGACCTTATTTTTCCTACAAGATTAGTTATAGTAATAATTTATTTGTTTAGAGGCTAGATCATAAAATTACATTAAATTCCCTGACTCCCTGATAAACTTGGGGTAAAATCACCTAGTCAAGAATGGTAGCACTACCCCTAATCTTAAAGGTGTCCTAATTTAAATTTCAATTCTAGTTTCAAACTTGGTGGTTTAAAAGGATTTTAGATCGGCCTATATTCAAAAATATCAATTGAAACACATATAAACAAGTTTTATTCCGAGGGAATTATGGAGGGAGTGAAGAGGGAGTGGGAAGAGGAGCAGGGGGATAAATTTGAAATCCGGGATTGATACTAGAGAGGAAGGAGAAGATTCAAGGTGGATGGTTTTTTTCTATTGGTTTGGGTGTTGTCGGCTTGTTGGGTTGTAGAAGGATTTTCATGGCTAGGTTGGGTGTTGTTGTCGACCTACCGAGATGTGGCAAGGTGGAGTTGGTTGTTGTCACTAGCTTTCTTAGAAGCGTTGTTGTGTGGCTTCTTGTTGTTGCCGCCCTGCTAGGCTACTGTGGTGTTCTTTATTTCTTTTGGCGTTGGTTTCTAGCATGTTGTGTTGTGGTTTTCTACCTTTGTTGGCGGTTTGGGCACCTTTGAAAGTTACTTTTGCCTAATGGGTACTGGTGCTCTTTTTTTGGGCCATTTTTGGCTGTTTGTTTTCCCCTGGTGCTCGTTTATTGAGTTATTTTTAATCTTTTGAGGGTTTCTTTTTAGAATGGGGGGTGGGTTGCTGCCTTCCTCCTCTAGCGTTGACTCTTTGCAGCTCCCCTGGTCGTTTGAGGAGGTCATTGGTTTTTTGGGTCTTAAGAGGGTTGTGCTTAACGACTATTCTACTATTGAGACTATGATGGAGTGGTGGTTTTCCCTCCATGTTGTTGTTGTGGTTGTTTTCCTAGTTATACAAGGTCTTCCTACTAGCCTATGTTCTACTATTGAGTTGGTGTTGCTGGTTGACCGTGAGTTCTTGAACCCCTATGGTCTATGATGTTTTTATTTTCATTGGGGGTTATCTTCCTCTTGGAGGATGCTTTGTCTGGGTTGCTCCTAGATTTTGGTTTAATGGATGGGTTATATTTATTCGAGCCCCTATTTTTCTTGGAGCAAAAGGGTGCCTATGATTCCCTTATTTATATTTTTTTGTTGTTGTCTGGGATATGTATAAAGTTTTATCTTTTATTTGAGTTGAAGTTTTGGCCTATGGGGATCTCTCTCATTTCTCTTGTGTTTCCTTTGGTTTTTGAGTTTTCCCTTTCTTCTAGAGCATTGGCTTTCTATTGGGATCTTCAGCAAGTGTCTTCTATGGAGGTGAAGGTGGCTTCTATTGAGGTGGAGTCTCCTTTTGAGGTAGAGTTGGCTACTATGTCTTTGATGGGAAGCCCTTTGTTTTGGTACTTATTCTGAAGCTCCTATTGAGGTGGATTCTTTTCCTATTGAGATGGTCCTGGAGGTTGTTAGAGTGGTGTTGCTTTGGTGGAAGAGGCTTTCTTGTCTTCCTTGCTAGCTACTCCTATAGATTTGGAGTGGGGGTTTTGTTGATCTTTGATCTCTCAGATCTATTGGACTGTGCTGGCTAGTGGGTTGATGATTTGGGTGATGGTTCCTCTCCTTCTTATGGAAGGTGGTTTTTTGTTGACTCTACTAATGGGTTTAAGGTCCTAGTTAAAACCTAGTGTATTGTGAGGGACTTTGGTCCTTGTACTCTAGTTGTAAGTGGGTTTCAATTTTTCCTTCTAAACCTAGTTTGGGTTCAATATCCCTTGTAAAACTTGGCATTGTTGGGTTTAAGATTCCCATCAAAACCTTCTGATTAGTTCAAATCTAGGTAGTCTTGTTGTTATCTAGGTTATCTGTTGTTGGTTCATTGTTGGTTTTCTATGTTGTATCTCTAAGCAACTTGTTCTTCTTTGTGTGGATGTTGGGTCCCTGTCAAAACCTAATTGTTAATGGTTTCAGGTCCATTCAAAACCTTTTTTCCTATATAATCAAAACAAGTTTTATTCTCATTTGAATATTAAAGGCAAGAAGAAATATATTATGATTTATCAATCAATTATGAAGATGTATTGAGTTATTCTCTACAAGCTATCTACAACAATCCATTATGTTTTGGAAACTAACCTTTTACAGGTCTATCAAGCAATCAAGGAATCCATTAATCGATATTTGTGGAAACTTTTGGTGTGACACCACTTCATCAAGGATTTCATACCAAGGTAACATTATAATTTATCATTTTATTTTAGTCAATTGTTATTTTTGTTTGGCCTCTGCCTAACCTAGGGAACTCCCTCTTTATCATCATCATTTGTTGCATGTGGAGGTGGAAACACCAAAGTAAAGTTTGAATTAGGTAAGCCCCTATACAACACAACCTTTCCCCATCTTTCCATGTGTGTAGGACAAATCTGAAAGTTTCATTAGTAGACAGTCACAAGAAAAACTGAGCAAACTACAACCTATATTTAGATTTTTAAAATCCTAAAAAGAAAGCATATCAAGTCTAGGGAACCCACACCCCTACCCACCTAGTTCAGGATCCATTTTTCATAGCAGGTTCCTCTATGTATCTCTTTCTCATATCTATAACTATTTCTACAGTTTTTATTTTTGTCTTTTGCGATAAATAACATTATCAAATCTAGTTTTTATGTCAAATTATCTTATTAAAACACATTAAGTTTCTCCTCTTTATGAATCAAAAATACACAAACCCTTGCCTCTCCATTGTGGCAGCAATCCAATCATCAACTCTAGTTGGTTTAGTGTCCAAATGTGGAGTCAAGTGAAAAGAAGTTAATCCTAGTTGGATCTAGGATCACTTTTCCTACACTACACTAGCCTTTTACGCTTATATTCTCAATATCCTTCCAAAAGAACTAGTTTTTTATCTCTTAAGTTATTAAATCACCCTTTTGGCCCTAGTGATTGTTAGAGTAAAAGGTTTATTTCACTTAATTAGTTTAATTAAGTCACCTTTTATTCCTTTCTTAAGATTCACTTAGTTATGCATTGTAGGTATTTAATAATTTTTTTAATTATTAAATACATTTTCCCTTTAGGGTTGCGCAATCTCCTTTTATAAGGATTGATCATTGTATTTTATTTAATTCCCTCTATGAATAATAATCTCTCAATTTTTAGAGTCATTCTTGTTTTGCCTCCATTCTTCTCTTGCGACAGGTATTTTTGCATCTAGGCGTTCTTGGGTTCTGTGAAGTTGGATTTATCAACTTCTACAATTCACTAATCACTCAAGAAATTTATTCTACTACCCTACTTATTCCTTGCTAGAAAAAGGGTCAATTTTCTATTAAAATATATCCCACAAGATTTCTTTGGTTGTGGCATTTCTACACTAGTTTTGGCTCTTGAACTTGAGTTCCATTCACCTTGGACTACACCCAACATGTGATAACTTCCTATTTTAATCCATATTATGGATCTAGTTTGATTAATATCCCTCAATAAGATATTTCATAACTTTTAGCTTCCTCTCCTTTGGAAAATCTTAGTTTTTTCTCCTCCACACAACTATAGTAATAGTCCTGAGAGTTGATCCTCATTAGAAGTCCAACATTCTCTTCAAGATTATTTACAAGAACATCTTTTCTATTTTTGGTGTGAATGGTTTGTATTACCTAACTAATTCACCTATTAGGTCCTATTCACACATGTTCACATGTTAAGTTTACCTAGGGCTTTAGGAATCTTTCTAGAAGTCCTTAGTTGTCATGTGATATTATCTTCTCTTATCAACACTTGTCTAATGTCATAGGATTAAGACACTTGTCACAATATTTTATTGTCATATCTCTCAACCTTTCCTATATAAGTAAGGCCTCATGTACATTATGTAATATAAGGGCGTGTACTATCATTAATCAATTATTGATCATTATACATTATTGCATCCATACCAAGAAATATATCCTCTTTCTCTACTCTCTTGTAGAAGGATGTCTTTGGTTTTGAAAGTGATCCTAGGGTATGTGAGCTCACTATCATCTCTTACATTTATAGCCTCAAATATTTTCCATTTATTAATTGTAAGCTTTTAATATCTCCAACCTACCATTAGAAACAACATACTATTCCATCTCTTTATTCTTTAGTCATTTCTTTTCTTCTCTATATTCCCTTTCCATCAAGGAATATTTCCAAAGCTAAGAAAAGAGACGGATCAACCAAGCTATAGCCTTGAGGACATACTTTCCAAAACAAACATCCTCTACATATCAATTCTCTCATATCTTGGGTTTGGAATTCATTATTTTAATTCTAATTTATTAGAATAGTTTAATTTTTTAAATAGATAGCTTCCGACTTTTCTCCAAATTTCTAGAATTGTGTTACAAAATTTGGGCCTAGTATAGAATTTAGAATAAATATTTTATCTTTGTTATATTAATTTAGTTTGAAAAAAAATCAATTTATTGTAGTAATATATTTCTAGAAAATATTCAACAAAAAGAGTTCATTTCCAACCAAGCAACCAAGGAGTTAACCAAATAATGAGAAAAGTATAAAATGAAAATAAATAGGCATTCATTTTCCAATTCAACATAAAAATTAGCAACTTAATTTTCATTTTGTGAAAAATATTTTAAAACATTATAGTTGATTTATTATTCATGTATTCTAAAAGGTATTGTTGAAAAGTGTTCTAAACAAAAAGAAGAGAGAAATAGAATTTGTTAAATTAAATATAGACTCATTTTAGGTATTTAGTTTAGATATTTTTAATTTTTTATTAATCATTTAAAAGTAAAAACTAAACAACAATAGTATTTCAATTCATATTAGTAGAAATTTATTATTAGATTAGTTGCTTCTTATTTATACATTTAAAAAATATAAATATAGACTAGTTTACTTTATCATTATTTTCTATCATTCCATTATAAATCTATAATAATTTTCTTTATCAATATTTAACTTGTTTGAAAACATGAAAACAAGAGAGTTCAACTTAGGTCTTCTTGTATCAAAATTGAAGGATTTGAACTTAAATCTAAAACAATGAATTTCTATTCAATGAAAAGAAAAGAAAAATAAATAATCAATCAATATAATAAATGATTACAAGTTCAAGAAACCTATAAATGTTCAAAAAAAAAATCTCTAAAGCCGCTTTATTCACATCTCCTTCCACGTGGTCACATCTAGTATATTAAGCTAATATGTCTAGGTATTGAGAAGGATTGGGTACAATCTACCTTAAAGGAACTAAGAGACCCTCCCTATACAATCTCATTAATGAGAAACAAGCTCAAATAATCCAATTAATACAATAAGAGAGAAATCAAGAATATTCATTTGTCTTGGTGTATCTTTGTACATTGTTTAAGGTCATCTTAACTTGTTCCTAGAAAATGCTCACCAAGAACTTGAAGTGATAAGAGGCCTTATACTCACAAAATAATCACTATTGCATGTCTACAAAGGTTTGTGAAGTTTGAACCCCACATTTCCCATACAAAAACCCTCATCGCAACCCTTGTTGCCACATTCAAGACCATTCTCCCTTAGGAAGAAGATGGTATTATAGACACTCCACCATTCCACATTCCCTTACCATGTGAACATGAGTTATTTAGCTAGATACAAATCCATACAAATAAATATCTATGCCTCCCAATTTTTAACTTATATGCAATAGTGGTGAGTCAAATTTTGTGAACACAAGACTAGGATACCACCTTGGATGCTACTTCACCTTGTAACCTAGTCATTTCGTTTAAAGAATTATAATTAATAAGAAGCTTCAAGACATGATTCCAAGAATTTTTCATAACTAGAAGATATCTAGCTAGGATCATTTCTAACCCTCTTTTTTACTAATCTTTTGTAATATGGTCCTACTTTAAATAAATAGTTTATTGGGAGTGGAGATTTCACCCCCTTTTATGGCACAATAATCACTCCTCCAATATTCTCAAACTAATGATGTAGGAACAAAATAAGATAATAATGGTGACCTTCGTTGAATAAGAAATCAAATTGGCCCTCTCTCTAATGTAGAAGGACAAATATATTCCCTACAACCTTCTTCCAACAATGTTGGATTTTTATGGGGTATGATATTTTACAAGCTACTAAAGAAGCAAGAAGAAAAGGAACATTTTAAAAAAGATGAGTTGCACTCTTTTGGCTCTTATTTCCAAAACCAACTCTCCTTATTAATCCTCTAAACTTTTCTTTAAAATCCCTCTACAATACTAACTATAAAATCATCTCAAAAGTGATGGCTAATAGGTTGAAAGGGATTCTCTCTAATAAATGGATTTTATCTCAATTAAGGCTATCATGGAAGGAATTATTATCTCACATGAAATCATCCATTCAATAATTTAGAATAATATGAATGGAATGTTGAAAAATTGGAGATCATAAATGCTTATGATAGATTCAACTAGAGATTCTTATTGAAAAAATTGAAAAAAAATAGTTTATGTGTTGAATGGAAGAAATGGATCTTTAATTGCATCTCAAGTACCCAATTCTCAATCTGTATCAATAGAAACCCCTAGTTATTCTACAAATACACTCAAGGTCTTAGATATGGATTCCCTATATCCTCTTTACTCTTCATTATAATAATTGAAGCTCTTATAATATCTATACATTCAAGATTAAAGGGATTGAACCATTGGATGTTGTGGTCCCTTTACTCACCAAAAATATATAGTTGGCAAATTACTCTTTGGTGAAGCAATCATCCATGAAGCATCTACCTTAAAATAATTTGAATGGGTACCTACATTTTAGCCTCTATTCAATCTATTAATGATGATAAGTCTAAAAAATTCCTAGTACCACCTATTTTAGAAAAGAACTACAAATAAGTCAAGCTTCAAAATTGGCTCAATCCCAAGCATATATTTGTGTCTTCCCTTGTTCTTGAATACTAAAATAATATTTCCTATGATAACAACTTGTGGATATTTATTTCACTCAAGATTAACTTCCTAGAAGAGATAATGGCTCTCACTTATAAGATAAATTCGAATAATAAAGTCCATTTTTTAATCTTTCACCATTTATCTTATGTCTACCATAAAAACACTAATTGACATCATCCAAAGTTTAGAAAAGTAGTGCTAATTATCTTATGGAAAGGTCTAGAAGACCAAAAAAATTGTCATATCTTGTTTAATTAGCTTAGCTTAATCACTAGATTATTGTATTGTTTATTTCATAAAAATAAATTAAGAAATACAATTTGGTTGTGTTTAATATTGTTGGAGCATAAATAAGAATGATTATACTAATAACTAATTGTGCAAGAGTGACAAGAATCATTGACATTGTCTAAGATTGGAGAGAGAGTACCATCGAGGAAAAGGTTTTAGTTGGTGGAGGCAACTTGTCATGATGGAATCAACACACACTCACCAGGCTCATGTAGTTAGGTTGCATGTGTGCGAATAAGATTAGGAATTTTGGGTTCCGATATTTGAATAATTATATTATTTTATGAATGATACACAAATATATTTGTATGAAAATAAAATATTCTTATATAAATATAGACTAAATAAGTAACTTGGAGAGCTTGGGTCAACATCGGGTCATGAGTCAAACTTAGCACAAGAATGTGTTACTTGTTTGATATGTATTCGTAATTGACATATCATTAAAATAGACACCAGACTAAATGAAAATTGATATGGAAACTCAAATTAATATTTTATAACAGAAAAATAAATTAATATTAAATAAATAATATAAATTTAGTAATAATATTTGTTGGTGTGAATAAAATATTGTACCTAGTTAACTCTTTACTAGGAACTTAGAGGACATATTCACATGTTCAATTTACTTAGGATATAAGCTTTCTTCTAGAAGTCTTAGTTTTATTTTCTCGATTTCATCTTATCCTAGGTAGTTATGAGTTAGTTGTCTCATGTGATGGGATTAAGACACTTTTCATGATCTTTTCTAATCATATCTCTCACCTTACCTTTATAAGAAAGGCATCTCATGTACATTTGTATATTCAATCTTGCATTGTTGAAGCAAGATATTCTTTCCATTTTCTTTCTTGTGGAAGATATTTTGGTCTAGCAACTATTCCTGGGGGTGTTGAGGAGTCACCATTAACTCCTACATGGCATCAAAGCTCCAATGTTATAGATTCCTTCCCAGATCTAAGAGGTGTATGTTGGATTGAAGATTTTTTTAGGTAAATTTTGGGGCTTCAAAGACCTCATGGTTGAATCCAAGGCATCAAAGAAAGTCGGGTTTTCCTTTCATTTCGTCAAATTTGGTTATGTTTTGCCTAATCTATGAGGTCTTTAATTTGAGGGTTTCAGTTGCAAATCTAGAGGTAGCTAAAATTTTGGGGCACTTTGAGCCCAAATTGACCTTGCCATTGTGATTAGGAGGTCTGAGAGATAAATTTTGATATAAAATTCAACTATATTTAAAACAAAACAAAAAATTGGGGCAAATTATTTTTGCCCAGGTAGGTTGTACAGTCCCCCAAGTGGTATGATTTTTTTACTTTCACAAAAAATAATTATTAAAATTTTTTGTCGATTTTATTAATATTTTGGGGCAAATTTTATTAAGTTTCGAGAAAATACTTTATTAAAAAAAAATTGGATTAAAATATTTTGCAATCGTACTTTTTTGTCACCTGTCTATTCGCAATATATTGTTATAATTTAATTTTAAATCAGCAAAGTTTAAATAATAATAAAATTGTTTTGATTTGTGCTAATGGTTTGAAGGTTTAGCACTTGGTCTCATAGGAGTTTACCCCACGGTCGCCTTACCGTGCAAGGGAGTTTAGCACTCGGGCGGTGCAGCCTCTGTCACACTCTAAACACCGCTCTTCCTGAGTGAAGCCATCGCCAAGCAGTGATGCCTTTAAAACTTTTTTTTAAGTTGCAGATAAGTCGTCAAAGCTATTAATGACCATGGGCCAAACTTTTTAAGCCCCGGGAGCTATATTTTGCCCCAAATAGGCTAGTTTTTTTTTCAAATTATCATAACTTTCACCCAAGGAGGCCATTTTTTTGAAACAAAATATTGCTGAAAATATGACAATGTGAATTTTCTAGTGGTACATGTTTTTCCCAAAAAAAAATATTTTTAGTGGAATTTTTTTTCTTGAAGTCAAATCTTATATTTTGGCTCCTGAGCTCGTAACTTTTTGCCACGATCTCTAATCTTCCCGATTCTTGTGATGTTGGAAAGGAATTGAGGAGCTCGATCCAACCATCCATGCTCTTTTTCATGCTTTTATCCTAGGTATATTGTGATTTCATTTTTTCTCAATGGGTATAATAGAGGATACTTGGATATTTTGGTAGTTGGGAGGGTGTTGTTTTGATCATTGTACTTCATTTCAACTATATTGTATGTATTGATCTCAGTTTTTGTCACTTGAGAAGTGTATTATCATTTTGATCATGTGTCATGCAACTCATCCTTCTATAATAGTTTTGACTAAGGATAATTATGAGTCATGGAAAAAGGCATCATAACACATTGTAAGTGGCTAAATATTTTGCCTCATCTTTATGGACTCATTTCTAAACTAGAAACAACATATAAGAAACATGTTTGGGGTAATAATAATGATCATATCATAGGATTGATTGGTTCTACTTTTAGTGCTAGCATCCTCATAGAGACCTATCATAATATATTCTCAAAAACATCATGCCCACACACAGTTTGGACCAAAGTTTGGGAGATATTTGGACATCCACAAAATCCTCCATTCCTAGATGATCTTGCTTCATATTGCCTCATTCCTCTTGATGGTGTTGACAATATACCTTATGACTATAAGACCTTTAGAGGAGTTTGAATATGATGCAAAACTTGAGTGTCTTAATGATCTAGAGACTTCTCCTATAGCTCCTACTTCTCAAGATGAGATCACACATTCATATTTTGTTGATGATTCATTGTGTACTTCTAGTGATTCAATGCAATAGGTATCTATTTCTCTTCCTGATTTGGATTCCTACTTATCAGATATTGCATCTTTGTTTTTGGAGTCTCACATCGCAAATTTGGAAGACCAATTTGATGGTTTGTCTCTACTATTTGATGATAGTCATGGATCAACTATTGTCAATTCATCTTTGTCTTTGGAGCTTGTTCAAGATCATTTTCCATATGTTCCTAGTTTTTCACAATTTTTTGTGATTAGGCATGTACCTAATTGGATTATGGCATCATCATCATCATCCAAGAACTTGCCAACACATGAGCAAATTTCAGAGACTCAATATTCATTTGTATGGATTCCACTTCCTACCGATTCCTATTCATAATGGGAAGCATTCCTATATTTGTACTTGGTGTATCTTCTTCCCAAAGGGAGAAACATTGTTTGTAGGCATTAGATTATGTTTTATCTTCATATATTAACCATATTTGTAGGTGATTACACATTATGGGGGGATGCCTTTTCTCTCTCTCTTTTCCCTCTTATGGGGGTTCATTGACTTTGCATACGTGATGGATGTAATCCTTGGGGGGGGTCATTGAGTCCTCCACACATCATCTTGTTTTTTTCTTTTCTCTTTTTCGGAGAGAAGTTTTGTCTCACTAGGTTTTCTCTTTTTCTCCGTTTGTGAGAGATTGCATTACATTTGCATTGTAAATGGGCACCTAAAAATGGCCTAGTATTTGGGACCCATCTTCATTGTCTGTTTGCATAATTTGCATAATATTCTTCTCCCTAAGTTGCACTTAAGGGGGGTGTTGCTGAGAATAAATTCTTGTACCTAGTTAATTCTTTACTAGGGACTTAGGGGACTCATTCATATGTTAAGTTTACTTAGGATATAAGCTTTCTTATAGAAGTCTTAGTTGTATTTTCTAGATTTCATCTCATCCTAGGTAGTTATGAGTTAGTTGTCTCACATGATAGGATTAAGACACTTGGCATGATCTTGTATAATCCTCTCTCACCTTTCCTTTATAAGCAAGGCATCTCATGTACATTTTTATAATATTCAATCTTGCATTGTTGAAGCAAGCTATTCTTACAATTTTATCTCTTGTGGAAGATATTTTGGTCTAGCAACTATTCTTGGGGTGTTGAGGAGTCACCACTAACTCCTACAATATTAATATAATTAAGAAATAGAGTTCAAATTTCTTTAAATATTATTATATTTTTTTAATATTTATATGCCAATATTTCATTTATTAAAAAAATAAATCTTTCCAACATGCCTAGTGAGTGTTCCACAAAAATTCCATGCATTTTTAGCATGGAGGGTGTTGGAGAAGGTTTAAGACTTCGGTTTACACTTGGAAATGGCATCAGCTAAAATTTTGGAAGGACTTTTCAAAAAAGAGAAGACTATTGTTTGATGGGAAAAAAATATTCAGCACAAGAGATGACAAAGTGAATAAGAGGAAAATGAATTTTTATTTCCTTAGCACAGGTAGTAATCCTGTGTTGAAAAATGGTTTTACCTTGGGAATATTGATCTAGGCTTTTGCAAGTAAATCCTATAAGAATTTCTAAATAGTTTCTATGTGGTAATCGTTCTTTTGTAAATTGAACTTTAAAAAGTTATTGTAGTGTTCAATTTGCATTGCATGCCTACTAGGTTTTGTAAGAATGTTGAATCTAGTTGAAAACCTTTAGGGTGCATGAAGTCTGACTGCAGGTTAAAATTGAGGAATTCTTAACTGGTCTTTTGTCTTTTAGTTCTTGAATATTTAGTGCACAAGTCTCTCCTCGGTACATTAATCTTTTAGTTGATCCAAACTATAAGATTCCAATATGTATAAGGATTTGTTTTGGTTATCACTATATGATCAGAGTATTATAACCTTTAGTATTTATTACTACTTTTGATATTATATTCATTTGGAAAAGACTGGCAAGAGCAGTTTGGGCATGGAAGATATCAAGTTGTTGTAACCTGCAACTATTATCTTGTGTTGAACATAACATCTTCTTATTATCCATATAATCTTGAATAAGTGCATTGAACCACAAAGGCCTTAGTCATACTAATGAGGGAATGAATAGATTTTATATTCCTTATTCTAATCTTACATTCCCACCAAATCTAACAGCAAATGGGTTAGTTTTTGGGATATCAAAATCAACTAATATGCATAGTTTATTTGGGTATGCTATTATTAATGTGAAACTATAGTAAACTAAATCTGAATTGTGAATAGATACTTATGATATTTTATTGGGCATGTATTGTTCTCACAATAGTGCTTCTATCTATGGGCCATTAAAGAAGCTTGAGATTCTTGTTTTGAGGAATTTGAGCTTTTGTTTGAATCTTGGTGGTTAAGGTTAGAGTTGTGTTTTTTAAGTGTTTTTCTTAGGGATGGAGCTCTTGGAAAGGTGTATTAATGAATTGAAGTTATATCTAGCCTTGTCATGATTTTTGAAGAGTGACTTATCCTTCCTTAAGGTTTTACCTTTTGAAATTTTAACTTGGGTCTAAGACCTTTGGGATTGCGTCTTCTTGTATCTTGATTATAGAACACTTGTAGTGGCATACCATATGAGCTCCCTATATTTTTCAGTACAATGCTAAGGCTATGTTGGTTTAATATTCTTATATATTGATGGATTTTGAATATTCTTAACAATGATTCCTTATATGAATTGATGATTAGAGAGTTTTTTTTGCATATGATAAAATAATCATCTTAATTTAAACTGTTTTGTTTTTGCGCCAATTCATCTTATTTGGCTAGTAGTATAATTGTAAACTTTTAATATTGAATGGAAAGTTACAAGATCTATAAAGGTTGTTAATGGCATATAGTTTTCTACAAATTATTTAGCTAAGTAGAAAAACAAAAGAGAAATAGAAGAAGCTGAGAAATATAAAGCTATGGAAAGTTTTGAGAATTTAGACTAGGCATTTACTTCACGATATAATTATTAACTACATTTCAAGACATTGGAAAGAAGTCTAAGAATAGATGTAAGAAATATTTGAGTTAGAAAATGTAGGGAGATGATGACAACCACTCATGCTATACAATTGTTGTCATCATAATTACGGATATTTCATAGCATTAAACTATGATATCTTCTTCATACCAAAGGCAATTAAACCAAGTCAAAGATATTTATCATTCTTCAAGTCAACCTGCTTAAGTTTCCAAGATTGCTTAAGTTTCTTAAGTCAAGAATCTGTTAGAGGAAGTGTTATTGCAAATACCTAAATTCAAGACTGACTTTGTCAACTTGTTGCTTTGAACAAAGTTATAGTGGACTGCATTGCAAGGAAAATGGTTCGCACGTGTTTGAGAGTCTTGTAAAATAAATTTGGGTTTTATTTTTCTCTTTCCTCTTTTTAAAATATATTGATTTTTTTATTTTTAAGTTTAGTCAAGGGACGTGAAAGATATGACCATTTGGACATTGTTTTATTCACTAAAACCTGCAAATTAAAAGTTGTGAATTGACTTATATGGCTTAAGTATGCAAATTTAACGGTTATTATCATTATTTATGAGCACACTACTATGAATATGGGTGAATTTATTTATTATCTTTTCATTAGATTATAGGGAAGAGTTCTAGGCTTGGGAATTAACAAATGAAGGTATTTGGTTCCTGAATCACTTAATTTTCAGTGGATATGGGGAATATGTTGGGTTATGGAGTAGCTTCCTTGGCATGATATTCAGTGAATGTTATTACCTTGGAATTATAAAATTGAACTAGTACCAATATGGGCTTTGTCTTCTGGATATTATTTATCCATTTTCTAGAATGTCAAGATATCATAGTGGGATGATTTGGGTACATTGTTTATCCATTTTCCTAAATCACTTAATTTTGAGTGGATATGGGGAATATGTTGGGTTATGGAGTAGCTTTCTTGACATGATATTCAGTGAATGTTATTGCCTTGGAATTATAAAATTGAACTAGCACCAGTATGGGCTTTGTCTTATGGACATTGTTTATCCACTTTCTAGAATGTCAACATATCATAGTGGGATGATTTGGGCACTCTGTGCTATAAACATTGGTTGAGATTGATTTCTATGCATAAGTATAATACTTTGGCTGATTTATGTTATCTTTGATCATTTTTGTCCATAGAAAATCATATTAGGTATATGATGCATGAGCATATAGATATGTTAATTTGATAGTGACTCACATGGTGAATTGGATTCTATCATGCATGTTGGCTACAAACTACTAAATTATTTGTGATGGATCAAGATTCTCCAATGGATTAGCACAAGAAGCTAATGTTTCATGGCAATATGGCTATCATCTCAATGATATTCTCTCTCTTTTGCTTCAAGTTACAAAGAAATGAAATGAGAGAGGCTTAGTAATGTAAGTATTAATGTACTATTTATCTTGTTACATATTGATTAAGAAGAGTAGATGACTGTTAATTATTGCTAATACATATCACTACAATAATACATCTTTGTGTTTGTTATAGAAGAGATTGACTGCTAAAATTAGATTTGTTGCATATATTGTCAATCTGGTTTTAAAATGTGTAAACCTATATCTTTGATGTAAATAGATTAAGTTTTATAGTTCATACTAGAGTATTATAAATGGATTTTGATTTTACCCTAATTGTGATGATTAGAATCAAATATATTTTTAAAAAAATTGGGGATGAGAAAGCGTATTAGGAATGGGAAGGATACTGATTTTTGGAGGGACCCTTGGATCTGTGAGCCCCCTCTCTGTTCTTTAGATGGCCTCAATCTCGTGAAACTGAGTTTGACCAAAATTTGTGGCAAATACATGGCTAACTACATAAATTGGTAAGAAGATGAACAAAAGTGGATTCAACTTAACAAAATGCTTCAGAGTGCCAATTTGAGAGGTCAAAGATAGCAAAATTGGGAGCCTAGGGTGCAAATGCTTAGCAACCTCATTTTGGAGGTGAGTTGGTTCTCTAAAGATAGGAAGGATTAATGATTGTGGATTAAGAATTATTCTAACTGCTTCTTAGTCAAAAATTCCTATAACGAGTTGGAAAAACCTCTAATTGACTACAATGATCTTTATTGGGACAAGGTGTGGATAAAAAATCTAACTCCTAAAGTCAACTATTTTTGGTGGGCTACTTCACATGGCAGAATCTTCACTATTGATAATCTTGTTAAGTAGGGGTTCCAGTTAGTCAATAGATGTGTCCTATGTAAGCAAGAAGAAGAGACGGTTATGCATCTATTCTTCCACTATCGATTCTCTAGAGAAATTTGGTCCTTTTTCCTCCCCCTGCTCCTCATGGAATGGGTCTTTCCTACCTCCATGAAGTCATTTATAGACAAGTGGTATTTTATCACTTATTCCCACAAGATTATATTGGACCTCTAGAACCAAGCTCGTCCTTTCATATCATGGGGAATTTGGAAGCAAAGAACCAAATCAGATTTTTAGGGAAATAGAGAGAAACAACCAGGAATTATGTATGTCCATAAAGGCCCAAATACAGGAAAATGTAGAAGTGGGGCGTGCAGCTATTCAAAATTTATGCCCACTTATAAAGAAATAAGAATCAAGTAGCTATGGGGCATAAAGAAAGACCTTACCAATATTAGCTGGTGTTCTTATCTCTCAAAAAAGACTATAGTGTGGACTCCTCCTAAGAGGGATTGGATAAAATGCAACTTTGGCGAATGTTCAAAAGGTAATCCTGGCCTTGCAGGGGCAGGGGGGTTTGCGCAAAAATCACCTTAGAGATTGTATAGTGGGATATGGGAAAAATGTGGGTATATGCAACAACCAAAAAGTTGAGGCCATGGAAATTGGAAGGAATTAAGATGCTAAGAGATTTTGGTATTCATAAGGTCATCCTAAAAGGAGACTCGAAACTTATAATTGACATATTGGAAGGTGGTACATCAGTTCCATGGGAACTAAAGGATATAATAGACAACTGCTCGAAACTAATGAATTTCTTTACTCACTGTCATATCCAACACATGTTTAGGGAAGGAAATAAATATGTTGATAGTGTTGCCAATGCGGCCCTCATGTGCAATATGTGGACCGGATGGAAGTTTTTCTAGTTGCCAATGAAAATAAAAGACAACGTGTTAAAAGACAAATATGAAAATGTTTGTAACTTATAAGGTCTTGATAAGGGGTCGATATAGGGGGCTTCTAAATTTGATGTTCAAAGGGGCTCAAATATTAATGATGGTAATATTGGTATGATATGTATTAAGAAGATATTCGCAAGTGCAATAAATAATATCTCTATCATTCCCGAGAACTCCTAGGATCACATGGTTAATTACATTGGTAAGGCTGATGTCATTTCCCAATATTTTGATGTGCCAAACGTCATTTCCCACCTCTTAATCGAGGATCATCTTGTTGCAAAAAATATGGATACATTTATTATCAGAAAAGGTAGTCATTCTAATTCAGCTATGAGAATTGTGTATGAGGTCTCTTCCATATGTCAGTTCTCATTAAACATTCCTAAACAATTACATCTTCCAAATACTTTGTGTTGTGCTCTTTGTAAGGCTAGTTGGGTGTCTAGGTGTTGTGGTGATATGAAGAAAGGGTTGCAGAGGAAAAGCTCTAAAATTTTATAGAATTCCAAGATGGGAGGGCCAAGGAAATTCAATGAAAGTTTGACGGCCAAATTCACAAACTCATGGAAAAAAGGGCAAGTGACAATTGGGGCAATGAAATTTGAAGTCACTACTTAGCTCATTGTGGACTCAATGGGTCTAGCGAATGAGGGGAGAAAAGTTGCTAAGAAAAGTGGAGCCGACTATTATGTGCTTTTGGATAATTTTCTTCATGATGGAGAGAAGTTGATGCAGTTCCAAAATGGGTACACCTAGCTTGAACTTTTTCCACCTTTCGCACTAGTAAGCATGTTTGTAATGAGATATTTCACTTTAGAGGGAATATTCATGGCATTCCATGCATATCATTTTCCCCTTCACCATATCTTCCATAATGAACGCATTAACCTTCCTGTCTATTTTTTATCTTCCTTGCAAAAAAATATTATGAATGGGGCGACTCTTCCATTGCACCAGGGTCTTATGCTAGCCCTCTACAATTATGCCCTATCTATTAACCTTCATGGAAACCCTCTAGCTACTAAGAAAGAAATCCCAATTCAAAATGTTGATGAGGAAGAAGAACCCTTGGCTTATTCTAATCCTAATCCAGAGCCTCCCTAGGGCTCTACCTCAGATTATTGCTCCTAGGGAGAATTCCTCTATGAATGTCTCCCCCTTGACTGCTCATAGTTCAAAACCCTCTACCTCTATTGCTAAATTGGCTTATGTGAAAAAATATTTTGAGTTTGATTTGATTAAGGCCACCCCAAAGAAATAGAAACACTCATTGTTTATCCTTGAACAACCAAAGGCTAAGAATCTGAAAATAAACCAAAAAAATAGAATGTTGTCATTACTATTAATGAAGACCAAGAGGGGAATCAGTGGGATGATATGGAGGAAGGGCAGTCGGGATTGATAAATGGGGGCCAAATATTGGTGTGTCTAGCTAAGGTTGCCTCATTGGACAAAAAGGGAAAATAGAAGGCTATTGACCAAGATGAGGCAGAATAAATGGTCGTGGAAGAATTTGAACCACAAGTTGACGAGGAAAGTGAAGACTTGTAATTTGAAGAGAGTTCTTATGAAATGGGTGAAGAATACTCTAAAGATGTTAAAGAAGATAAGGATGAGGATTATATTGAGAGGGAAGAGGAGGCTTTAGAGATGCATGTTGTGGTCCTAATGAGTTCCTATTCTCATGTTTTGAACCCTAAAGCTAAAAAGACATCCAACAAAGTAGATAATAGAAGACAACATGGTGCATGTAAAAGATTCATTCAATCCCTGTTGAGGAACATACACCTAGGAAATAGTTTATTGCTAGTAGAATATTATATAAAATCCTACATAACAAGGGAAGAATAATTTTCATTACATGATCCTAGTATTCCTAAAATGGACACGTTGGCATGCTCCAAAATGTGTGGGAATAAATCCAAGACAAAGGACAATAGATATCACTAACTAATATTTTGTTATGTAGCTTTCTACTCAATCCTTTAATTCTTCATCAAATGGCCACACTATTCCCATAGTCTTGATTTTATTGGCATTAGTTTTATATCTAGCATCCAATGCTACTTTGAACCCTTTAATAAATCTATACATTCTACTTTAAATGGAATTGGTTTTGTCCACCTAGCAACTGACCAATATAGGATCTATTGTTTTCTCTACAAAATAGGATTCAACCACATAGGAACTAGGTTATCAAAATCACCTTTCCAAATATCAATTTTCTTTGATTGACCATTAGGGCACATTATATCTAGAAATCCCAACTTAAGGAATCCCTCAAACTTTTCCTTCTCTATTAATAGCATTTGCAACTTGGAGAGGAATGATTACTTTGTTGAAAAGGTGTATGGCCTCAAAAATGGTAGTGATCTCCTTTGAAATATCAAGGTTATTTTTGGAATTTTTTACTAATAATCTTCATAATAACCACTTTAAGAATCTATTTCATATTAGGCTCCATCAAATTTAGACTAATCTTATTCACATGTTGATTGGTACTCCTCAAACTTTCATAACATTCCCAAAGTTCATCTATCATTTTCATCAAATATATAATTCTTGCTCTAAAAATTCCCCTGATGAGCTTTACTTGGCCTTAAGAACTATATGTCTTATTTCACTTTGTATGTTTTCAATAAACTTTTATATCACTTGTTCATTACCTAGAGGAGTCATGTCATTTTGAATTACCATTACTAAAGGAGAATTTGATTATAGCACTCTAATATGATGCATATAGTTTTTTATTTTTCTGTCTCCTCTTGACTCATTATTTAACCTAACAATATCCTAGAGAAGAGCATCATAATCCTTGTACACTTTCTTTGTCATTGCCTCAATAAACTGCACAATATGCACACTCAAAGCTGCAACCTTGGGAGTACAGGTGCCTACTACTCTTTTGACAATTAAGGTCCCAATTAGCCCCTAGGAAACATCTTGGATCATTGGCTTGGCATGTTTAGAGGCAATGACCACAAATTTTGAAGTGTTTCCCTCTAGGCAACATTTAGATCCTAAATAAAAACTCTCACCTTCTCAATATCTTGGAAAACTTTTCCACTTTTTATATTTATCCTTATGGTGTCAAAGCTAATGGTGATGCAATATCCCAACCAAGTAGCACCAAACATCCACTTTATCTTTCCAATCTTCTTGCTTTTTCATGAGGTGATTTGTTCAAGAGTTATATTGAATGTGGAATCACCTTTCTTCATGTCAAGATTAAAACCTATGACCTTTGTGTAGTCCTACCTAGTTTGGAGATCAATTTGGGAAAATCATTTTCGGCTCATGTCAAAGCTTTGAAATTCCTCGGTTCTAATAAACTAATCATCAACCATGAAATTTTCACATGCCTTTGTCTTGACATCTTGCCTTGATAAAAAAAAAAGTGTCTTTTAAATCCTTTTTGATATTTTATGCAAATCTTGAAAAGAGAGATATGTCTTTAATAATAAAAACCATACCAAAAACAAGTTGATGGTTGTTTGATTGTTTAGTCACATAGAAGATCCATAATTAATTATTAGTGAAATATTTTTTAAAAATTTAATAGGAAAAGGAGTCTCTACTAAGATAAAGACGTTATGGAACAACACACATGCATTCCAAACATTCAAGGACAAATTTTAAATCTTGAAACATCAACCTCTTTCCAAATCTGCTTGAAACTCTTGCATTAGTAACTTGTTTGATAAAAAAATATTTCATGTCAAGTAGGTATTAATTGAGGATGAAATAATATTGAATAAATGGAGAAACAAATGAAATTTTGATAATAGTAAACATCATACCAAATGAAACAAATACAAATACTTTGAAGAAGGGGAGGTAATCTTAGAAAGAAAACTTGATATTGTTCAAAAAATATAATAGAAAAAACAATATCCTTTATTTTGCTTTTGTTGGGAACCAATAACCTTATGAATAAAAGAGGAGATGGGAAAAGCATGAGGAATCTGGATATTTCTTTGTTGTAACCTAAATAAATTATTGACATGAAATGGGATATTCATCAAAATGTATGATATATGTCCTCGGATAGAATGATTAGAAAAATAGATTTTAATTAGTGGTGAATAAATTCAACGTAAAGATTGGTTTGAGATGAAAATGAATGAAGGGTGGAAAAAGATAACAAACAAAATGACACTTACAAATATGGTCTTATCAAGTTTAATTTGAACATAAATATGATTCTTCCACTAATACTCTCGGTTCCAATAGTTCTTTGATAAGCAAAGATCCCAAAAGGATAGAGAGTAACATACCATGTTATTTTTCATTAGAGGTAAAACCAACTACATAAGTTGATCAGTAATGAGGGTTTACATAGATTATTTTGACCTTTTATGAAAAAGGTCACAATGTTAACCCACCCAGATATATTTAGCACTTATCCATGACAATTCTATCTCTTTTCAAAATCATTAGATAATTGGTTCGTGTTTTAATCATTTATATTCCTACAATCAAATATTTGAAACAAGGTATAATCTTTAAGAGATAAGATACTTCTAGCCATTAACAACAACAGTTAAGGATAAATGATCTACCTAATATGATCAAAGGTAATGAACGAAACAAAGAATTGACTTGGCCTATATTAAATTATGATCATATTTCACATTGCACTCCTCTCCTAAGAGAAACTGGTTGAGGGAATACCTTATTCCATTTTGTTTAATAGTCCCATAATGTGTATGGAATTCTATTATGGGGAAATATTTTAAGTGAAAAAGAATTAATTGTTTCTATGAAGTAACCTTTAAAATTAAAATGGAGAGAAAAATAAAGGTTATTATGATATTTTAGTTAAAAGGGGGATAACAATGAATATTTTTAATAGAATTTATTTTCTAGAAAGAAATAATAGTATTTATTAAACAAACCGAAGAAACCCCTTGTGAAAGGGTGTGATGGTTTATAAACCACCCCTTGAGGGTATGATGGGCATCAGAGAATGGGTATACAAAGTGTGTCAAACCGAGGTAGAAAGTGCACTTAAGATTGTCCTAGCCAAGGCTTGTTGAGTGATTGCCTTATTCTACATTTTTTAAATATTGTTTTGAATAAGAATTTTTTCCTCTTGGAATATGTCATAGCTATGACGGCCAAGACCATTAAAATCTTCTTGGTGTGAGAGTGGCCTTTTCAAATACTCTAATTTAGAAAAATACTAAACTTGTTATTATTCAAAGATTCAAAAATTATAAATAAATGGGATTGAGTTAATTTAATCAAATAAATAAATGAGATGGAAGTAATTTAATCAAATTCTCAAAAGATGTTATTTGTTCATTTCAAAAATATGCATATTGGTTTCAAATGCTTGTATCTATGGTTCACCTCTTCTTATAAATTATGGGTGTGTTGATGATGTTTTGATTCCGAACTTAGTTTAGCAAATGCTGGTGTGGTGGGGCAATTCATGCTCAATCTTTTGTGAATTTGGTAAACTCAAAGGATCCTATTTCTTCTTGCCTCTTCTAACAAGGTGAAGTTCAACTTATCTCTTTCTCATAATCCCCCTTTGATGTGGTTTGTGGGTAGGAGGTGATTGATAATGAGAAATTTTACACCTATTAAAGTTTGGTATGAAAATTTAGTCATTTTTTACCTTCACCCTAACCTACATAAATGGGTTTTGGTGTCTTGGAGGCTTCTAATAGTTGGCCCAATCAATTTGTATCCTTGTGCTAGGGACTTACTTATCATTTGTTTTCAATCTCTAAAGGATATAGAAGCAATGTTGAATGGAAAGTAGTAGATCTGGAGAGAACATGCCCTCTTTCTCAAACTAAGGTTTCCTTCTTTCAACCTTATGATGGAATCTCTCAATGTAGTGCCAATTACGGTTATGATGCCTAACCTACCTCTCCATTTATAGGATGAACCCTATTAATGCTATTGGTTATTTTTAAGATAGATTTCACTACATCTAATTTCAACCATTCTATTTTCACTTTCATCTTGATGGATTTTGGCAATTTCAAGTCTCTTCATGAGGAGGTTGTTTTGATGGTTTTGGATAAGTAGTGAACTTAGTTGATTGATTCTAAGGTCTTGTCATTTAGGTGTAGATTATACTCCACTACCAAACATCTTTCTTTTGAGTGACCCCGCTATCAATACAAGAGTGCAACTTACTTCATCATATTTTGATTAGTAAAGTGATTCCACTGAACTTACTTGTGAATTTAAAATAAAACCAAAAAGAATTATGAAAAGAAAACCTAAAAAAAATAATTAATTAATTTAAATTAATGAAATAAAAACAAAATAGAAATTTTATGATGTTGACAATAGTACATGAAGATTGAATGTGTTCATAGTCACTATCTTCATTTATTTTAAGTTGTCATGCAAATGCATCTCATACTACTAAGGACAATTAAATTATTGGGATGAAAATGTTAATCGGCATTTTCCCAAGAGTAAAAATAAAAATGTTTTCTTTGAAATAACCCTCTAAATTAATAGGGAGAGAAATAAAAAAGTTATTATGACCCTTTAGTTAAAAGAAGGGATAATAATGAGTATTTTTCAATAGATTGATTTATCCAGAAAGGAATAATAGTAATTACTAAATAAACTAAAGAAAAGACCCTTAGTGAAATGGTGTGATGGTTTGAAAACCACCCCTAAAGGGATTATATAAAGAATTTAATAAAACTTGGAATGGAAATGTAGATTATTCAAAGAAGGTAGTGGTTTTAGTGGGCTATAGGCATTGACGAAAGGACACAAAGTACGTCTCAACTCAAAGTATAGAAAACACTCAAGATTGTTCTAGTTAGGGCTTGTTGGGCAACTGGATTGTTGTGCATGTTTTTCATGTTGTGTTCCATTCACCTTGGACACAAAGTACGTCTCAACTCAAAGTATAGAAAACACTCAAGATTGTTCTAGCTAGGGCTTGTTGGGCAGTTGGTTTGTTGTGCATGTTTTGCATGTTGTGTTCCATTCACCTTGGACTACACCCAACATGTGATAACTTCCTATTTTAATCCATATTATGGATCTAATTTTATTAATATCCCTCAATAAGATATTTCATAATTTTTAGCTTCTTCTCCTTTGCAAAATCTTAGTTTTTTCTCCTCCACACAACTATAGTAGTAGTCCTAAGAGTTGATCCTAGATAAATTCATTAGAAGTCCAACATTCTCTTCAAGATTATTTACTAGAACATCTTTTTTATCGTAGGTGTGAATGGTTTATATTACCTAAATAATTCACCTATTAGGTCCTATTCACTCATGTCCACATGTTAAGTTTACTTAGGGCTTTAGGAATCTTTCTAGAAGTCCTTAGTTGTCATGTGATAATATCTTCTCTTATCAACAACTGTCTCATTTCATGGGATTAAGACACTTGTCACAATATTTTATTGTCATATCTCTCAACCTTTCCTATATAAGTAAGGCCTCATGTACATTATGTAATGTAAGGGTGTGTACTATCATTGATCAATTATTGATCATTGTACATTATTGCATTCATATCGATAAATCTATCCTCTTTCTCTACTCTATTGTAGAAGGATGTCTTTGGTTTTGTAGGTGATCCTAGGGTATGTGAGTTGACTATCATCTCTTAAATTTATAGCCTCAAATATTTTCATTTATTACTTGTAAGCTTCTAACGTCTCCAACCTACCATTAGAAACAACATATTATTTCATCTCTTAATTCTTTAGTCCTTGTGTTTTTTCTCTTTATTCCCTTTCCATCAAGGAATATTTCCAAAGATAATAAAAGAGATGGATCCACAGGACATACTTTCCAAAACAAACATCCTCTACATATCAAGTCTCTCATATCTTGGGTTTGGAAATCATTATTTTAGTTGTAATTTATTAGAATGGTTAAATTTTTTAAATAGATAGCTTCCTAGTTTTCTCCAAATTTTTAGAATTGTGTTACAACATTTGGGCCTAGTATAGAATTTAGAATAAATATTTTATCTTTGTCATATTAATTTATTTTCAAAATATTTCAATTTATTGTAGTAATACATTTCTAGAAAACACTCAACAAAAAGAGTTCATTTCCAACCAAGCAACCAAGGAGTTAACCAAATAATGAGAAAAGTATAAAATGAACATAAATAGGCATTCATTTTCCAATTCAACATAAAAATTAGAAACTTAATTTTCATTTTGTAAAAAATATTTTAAAACATTATAGTTGATTTATTATTCATGTATTCTAAAAGGTATTGTTGAAAAGTGTTCTAAACAAAAAGAAGAGAGGAATAGAAGTTGTTAAATTACATATAGACTCATTTTAGGTATTTAGTTTAGATCATTTTTAATTTTTTATTAATCATTTGAAATTAAAAAATAAACAATAATAGTATTTCAATTCATATTAGTAGAAATTAATTATTAGTTTAGTTGCCTCTTATATATACATTTCAAAAATATAAATATAGACTAGTTTACTTTATCATTATCTTTTATCATTTCATTATAAATCTATAATAATTTTCTTTATCAATATTTAACTCATTTGAAAACATGAAAACAAGAAAGTGCAACTTAGGTCTTCTTGTATAAAAATTGAAGGATTCGAACTAAAATCTAAACCAATGAATTACTATTCAATGAAAAGAAAAGAAAAATAAACAATCAATCAATATAATAACTAATTACAAGTTCAAGAAAACTATAAATGTTCAAAAAAATAATCTCTAAAGCCTCTTTTTTCACATCTCCTTCCACGTGGTCACATCTAGTATATTAAGCTAATATTTCTAGGTATTGAGAAGGATTGGGTATGATCTACCTTAAAGGAACTAAGAGAACCCCCCCCCCCCATATATGATCTCATTAATGAGAAACAAGCTCAAATAATCCAATTAATACAATAAGAGAGAAATCAAGAATAATCATTTTTCTTGGTGTATCTTTATACATTGTTTAAGGTCATCTTGACTTGTTCCTAGAAAATGCTCACCAAGAACTTGAAGTGATAAGAGGCCTTATACTCACAAAATACTCACTATTGCATGTCTACAAAGGTTTGTGAAGTTTGAACCCCACATTTCCCATACAACAACCCTCATCACAACCCTTGTTGCCACATTCAAGACCATTCTCCCTTAGGAAGAAGATGGCATTATAGACACTCCCCCATTCCACATTCCCTTACCATGTGAACATGAGTTATTTAGCTAGATTCAAATCCATACAAATAAATATCTATGCCTCCCAATTTTTAACTTATATGCAATAGTGGTGAGTCAAATTTTGTGAACACAAGATTAGGATACCACCTTGGATGCTACTTCACCTTGTAACCTAGTCATTTCGTTTAAAAAATTATAATTAATAAGAAGCTTCAAGACATGATTCCAAGAATTTTTCATAACTAGAAGATATCTAGCTAGGATCATTTCTAACCCTCTTTTTTACTAATCTTTTGTAATATGGTCCTACTTTAAATAAATAGTTTATTGGGAGTGGAGATTTCACCCCCTTTTATGGCACAATAATCACTCCTCTCCAATATTCTCAAACTAATGATGGAGAAACAAAATAAGATGATAATGATGACCTTCATTGAATAAGAAATCAAATTGGCCCTCTCTCTAATGTAGAAGGAAAAATATATTCCCTACAACCTTCTTCCAACAATGTTGGATTTTTTATGGGGTGTGATATTTTACAAGCTACTAAAGAAGCAAGAAGAAAAGGAACATTTTTAAAAAGATGAGTTGCACTTTTTTGGGTCTTATTTCCAAAACCAACTCTCCTTATTAATCCTCTAAACTTTTCTTTAAAATCCCTCTACAATACTAACTATAAAATCGTCTCAAAAGTGATGGCTAATAGGTTGAAAGGGATTCTCTATAATACAGGGAGTTTATCTCAATTAAGTCTATCATGGAAGGAATCATTATCTCACATGAAATCATCCATTCAATAATTTAGAAGATTACGAATTGAATGTTGAAAATTTGGATATCAAAAATGCTTATGATAGATTCAACTAGAGATTCTTATTTAAAAATTTGAAAAAAAATAGTTTATGTGTTGAATTAAAGAAATGGATCTTTAATTGCATCTCAAGTACCCAGTTCTCAATCCTTATCAATAGAAATTCCTAAATATTCTACAAATCCACTCAAGGTCTTAGATATGGATTCCCTCTATCTTCTTTACTCTTCATTATAATAATTGAAGCTCGTATAAGATCTATACATTCAAGATTAAAGGCATTGAACCACTGGATGTTGTGGTCCCTTTACTCACCAAAAATATATAGATGACACATTACATTTTGGTGAAGCAAGCATCTACCTTAAAACAATTTGAATGGGTACCTACATTTTAGCTTCTATTCAATCTATTAATGATGATAAGTCTAAAAAATTCCTAGTACCACCTATTTTAGAGAAGAACTACAAATAAGTGAAGCTTCAAAATTGGCTCAATCCTAAGCATATATTTATGTTTGCCCTTGTTCTTGAAGACTAAAAAAATATTTCCTACGATAACAACTTGTAGATTTTTATTTCAGTCAAGATTTCCTAGAAAAGATAATGGCTCTCACTTATAAAATAAATTTGAATAATAAAGTCCATTTTTTAATATTTCACCATTTATCTTATGTCTACCATAAAAACACTAATTGACATCATCCCAAGTTTAGAAAAATAGTGTTAATTATCTTATGGAAAGGTCTAGAAGACCAAAAGAATTGTCTATCTTGTTTAATTAGCTTAGCTTAATCACTGGATTATTGTATTATTTATTTAATAAAAATAAATTAAGAAAGACAATTTGGTTGTGTTTAATATTGTTGGAACATAAATAAGAATGATTATACTAATAACTAATTGTGCAAGAGTGACAAGAATCATTGACATTGTCTAAGATTGGAGAGAGAGTATCATCAAGGAAAAGGTTTTAGCTGGTGGAGGTAACTTGTCATGATGGAATCAACACACACTCACCTAGACTCGTGTAGTTAGGTCGCATGTGTGCGAATAAGATTATGAATTTCGGGTTTTGATATTTGAATAATAACATTGTGTTATGAATGATACACAAATATATTTGTATGAAAATAAAATATTCTTATATAAATATAGACTAAATAAGTAACTTGGAGAGATTGGGTCAACATCAGGTCATGATTCAAACTTAGCACAAGAATGCGTTACTTGTTTGATATGTATTTGTAATTGACATATCGTCAAAATAGACACCAAACTAAATGAAAATTGATATGGAAACTCAAATTAATATTTTATAATAGAAAAATAAATTAATATTAAATAAATAACATAAATTTAATAATATTTTTTGTTGGTGTGAGAAAAGTCTTGTACCTAGTTAACTCTTTACTAGGGACTTAGGGGACTTATTCACAAGTTACGTTTACTTAGGATATAAACTTTCTTCTAGAAGTCTTAGTTGTCATTTCTTGATTTCACCATATCCTAGGTAGTTATGAGTTAGTTGTCTCATGTGATAGGATTAAGACACTTTTCATGATCTTGTTTAATCCTATCTCTCACCTTGCCTTTATAATAAATGCATCTCATGTACATTTGTATATTCAACCATATTCAATCTTGTATTGTTGAAGCAAGATATTCTTGCCATTTTCTTTCTTGTGGAAGATATTTTGGTCTAGCAACTATTCCTGGGGGTGTTGAGGAGTCATCATTAACTCCTACATGGCATCAAAGCTCCAATGTTGTAGATTCCTTCCCAAATCTAAGAGGTGTATGTTGGCTTGAATACTTTTTTAGGTACATTTTGGGGTTTCAAATATCTCATGGTTGAATCCAAGGCATCAAATAAAGTCAAGTTTTCCTTTCATTTCATCAAATTTGGTTATGTTTTGCATGATCTATGAGGTTTTTAATTTGAGGGCTTCAGTTGCAAAATCTGGAGGTAGGTGAAATTTTGGGGCACTTTGAGCCCAAATTGACCTTGCCATTGTGATTAGGAGGTTCGAGAGACGAATTTTGATATAAAGTTCAACTATATTCGATAAAAATTATTTTTGGGGCAAATTGTTTTTGCCTGGGTAGGTTGTACAATCCCCCAAGTGGTACAATATTTTTATTTTTTTTTGCAAAAAAAATATTATTAAATTTTTTTGTCAATTTTATTAATATTTTGGGGCAAATTTTATAAAGTTTCGGGCAAATACTTTATTAAAAAATTATGGATTAAAATATTATGTAGTCGTCCTTTTTTCTTTTTTTTTTGCTGGTTAAATCACTGTAGAGGGGTAGCACCCTATATTAATTTGTAGGCCAAAATACATGATTCCAGTTTGTGGAAAGTGTCCACTGTGGCCAATTGGAAAATGGCCTAATGACCAGATTGAAGCTACATTCTAGGCCCTAGAAACATAACAAAAAAGGAAGATGCGGACTTTACTAGAAAACAAACGGGACTGACTATGTTGTGCTATATGCCAGGAGAAGGAAGACTTTAATCTTCATCCATCTCCACAGAGTCATCTTCATCTGGGTCCTCCTCAGCCACCTTTTTCTTGTAGGCTATGTAATTTGAGACCTCTCGGCAGTCGGCTTTGCATTTTATGTGCGCTGGCCCCAGAGCCTTCTCCTCGGGGTCTTTGTCGTCCGAAGGGAACCATTCTTCACCTGTTCCAAAACCCCATTTAGTATTATCCCCGTCCAGGAGGGCTACATTGAGGCCTTTGCTCACCACATAACGCACTGCCCACCCGTGAGGTAAGTTGGTGGTGAGTTTCGCCACCCTGAGCAAGAAATTGATGCTCCTGTCTCGAACATCCCATAATTTTTTGTACCCTATTGGGTCAAAAATCTTGACCAGAGGGAACTTCGACACCTCACGACCCCGAATTCTTAGCACATTGTAATGTTGGAGCATAGGTACGAGGTTGTTGTCGTCAATATTATTTAGGGCTTTGTCGATGTCTCCTAGCCATGCATGGTGAAAAAGCATCTGGTTCAGCTTTCTTGCAATAGATTTTGGGACAGCCATGTGGATGTTGGTCGCCAAGAACATGGCAAGGATTTCCACATTTAACTTGAATCTATGATAAGCTTTGAGGAATTCAGGGCTCAGTACCTTCTTTGTTGCTTCGAGCACCACTAGGTGGGGGCAGGACAATAACCCGCTGAGCCTTTTATCTGTGATTACCCCACGGAACGCTTGTTGTTGCTTCTCGGTGTCTAGGGCCAGCGGAGTCTCCATTCTGTAGGACTGTTCTTAGAACCTCTGGCGGACCCAAATTTCCTTTTGAGAATGCCAAGCTCCGACTGCTGTTTATGTGGTGTGCAATCATAATACTTCATGATTTATTGCCTTGTACTCGCGCCAGAGGATTCATGTGAGTATGCTGGCAAAACGTTGGGAAACTAGTAGACTATTTAAAGTTTGGTAATTTTTGGATCCGCACAATCTGTCTGAGTCCTTGGGACTTGAGATTAGGGGCTACACTACGTCAGCCACTTGATGATTCAGTCACATAGGGAGAGTCACGTTGCACTTTATTTTCCCCATGACGTGACATGGTGGAGCCTACGTGGAGGACTCAGATGCTAGTTTTTCCAACTCGTCTGCCATGTTGTTCCCCTCTCTGTATACATGGCTAATTTTGAATTCATCGAATTTGGCGATTAGTTCTTTGATGTATTGTAGGAGGTGATTTAATTTCCAGTTTGGAGTAGTGCCACAGCTGATTGCATTGATTGTTATTAGTGAATCTCCTTCCAGATGTATCTTGCGAACTCCTAAGTCAATTCCCAGTTGGAGGGCTAGAGATGCTACCCTGAACTCTGCCTCATTGTTAGTGCAGAAGCCTAGTTGTGTGGATAATTCTGCTAGCCGAGTACTTTAGGAGTCATTTGCGACATAGCCCGTGCCTCCTGGACCTGGGTTGCCTTGGGTCATCCCGTCAAATTTTATTTTAACCCATCCTGGCTCTGGTGCCTGCCAAGTAACTTCCGACCTCCTATTTTTTGTTGACTTACTTGACCCATTCCCGGCTATCAACGGTGGTTTTAGGCCTTTGAATTTTTTTATAAGACCATCGTCCCAATTTGTGAAGGTTTGTTGGTTTGATGTGTTGGACCGAGCCTCCTCATTTACTACTTCTACTAATGCCTTTTCAATTTTGTCCCAGACCCTTTCTTTATTCAGTTCTTTATTTTGGAAGATTCTCTTGTTTCTTTCCTTCCAAATTTCCCAAATTACTAGTGATGGGGAGGCTTGCCAGATTCCTCCAAACACTGATTTGCCAATTTTTTTGGCCACATTTTGAACCATGAGGTCAAATCTGAAGGGATGGGGGTTTGGAGGGAAAGTTTGTTTTTTAATATAGACCAACACTCATATGCCATGGAGCAATGCAGGAGTAGGTGGTTGGATGTTTCTTCACTAGCTTTGCATAGTATACATTTGCCAGGGCCTTGGATGCCGAAGTTGGCTAGTCTGTCCGCTGTGAGTATTCTTTTTTGTACTGCCAGCCAAGCAAAGACCCCTGCCTTAGGCAGGCATTTGTTGCCCCAGAACAATTTACAAGGCCACTCTTGGTTTTTTAGTGCTAATTCTTTCACCTTGTATCCAAGTTTTACTTTGTATGAACTAGTGGGGGAGCCATACCATCAGATCGTGTTTGGGCTTGGAGATGGGATAAAGAATCTGTCCTTGAGAATTCTTGATAGGCTATCTTTCTGGGCCTGGGGGGCATTGAGTTTTTGTAGGTCTTTCCAGCTCCAGGTGTTGGCGCCATGACTATATGTTTTTCTCCCAAAGTCTGCCACTTTGACACCCCATATTCTGGTGGTTTCCTCCTTTATTACCTCTAGGCCTGGTGAGTTGCTTAGTGGGGGGTGTCCACCCCAGGAATCATTCCGGAAGGATACATTTTCGTCGCTATTGATTTCCCAGGTCACATGTTGGGAGATTATGTCTCTAGTAACTAGGATAAAATTCCATATGGTTGAACCTCTTAGAGGGTTGGTTGTGGTTAGAATTTTGGTCGGAGCGTCGGAGTCTAGGTATTTTCTCCTTAGTATTTTGACCCATTTTTGTTCCCCTTTCGAGTGTATATCCCAAGCCAATTTGGCCCTCATGGCTTGGTTCATTATTGCCAGTTGTCTGAGGCCTGCACCTACAGCCTCCTGAGGTCTGCAGATCTTGTCCCAGGCCAACAGGGGAAATTTGTTGTGGTCTCCAGTCCCTGACCACAGGAATCTTCTAAAGATTTGGTTGAGGTCTTCTTCTACTGCTCTAGGTAGCTTTAAGCAGGACATTGAGTAAACGGGGATGGCCGAGAGAACTGATTTGATCATTAGTAGTCTTCCTGCTGAAGACAACCATTTTCCTTTCTAGGTTCCCATTCTGGCTTTGTAATTGTTGATAAGGTTTTCCCAATAGCAATTTTTGTTGATACCTGCAAATAGTGGCATACCTAGGAAACGCCCTGGAAGATTGGCCACCTTGAGATTCAATATTCTAGCTAGAGGTCTCTGTAAGCTTGGATGTGTGTTTAGGAAAAAGATTGAAGATTTTCCCCAATTGATACTTTGCCCGGAAGCCATGCAGTATTCATCGAGGAAGGTTCTGATAATCCTTGCCTCCCTTCTACTTGCCTCCCCAAATAGGATTGTGTTGTTTGCAAATTGGAGATGAGATATTGGCTCCAAGCCATTTGCTACCAAGATGCCTTTCCACTTGTCTTCTCTGACTAACTTTTGGATTCCCCTACCCAAGACTTCTGCCATTATTATAAATAGAAAAGGGGAGAGGGGGTCTCCTTGTCTTAATCCCCTTGTGGAAGAGAAAAATCCATGGGCTGATTCGTTCACCAGGACTGAGAATTTAGTTGTGGAGATGCAGTTGTTGACCCAGGTAATCCAGTTTGGTCCAAAAGCAAATTTATTTAGGACTTCTAATAAGAATTGTCTGTCTACCATGTCATATGCTTTGACGATGTCTAGTTTCAGTAGCATGCAGGCATTTCTAGTTTTCCTTTCTGTGTGGATGGTCTCATGTGTTGTGATTATTCCTTCCACGCTTGACCTGCCAGGGGTGAAGCCACTTTGTTCCTCTGAGATTACTTTGTCCAAAACGGCTTTGAGACGATTCGCAATTATTTTGGTGACCACTTTGTATACTGTGTTGCAGAGGGCTATTGGTCTGAAGTCACTCATAGATTGAGGGTCCTTTTTTTTTGGAATTAGAGCTAGGAACGTATGGTTCATGGCACCTAGCATTGTCATTTTCTTTCTTGATTCCTCTACTGCTGCTCCTAAGTCCGCTCCCACTATGTGCCAGAATTTTTGGAAGAAGCTAGCTAGGAAGCCATCCGGCCTTGGTGCTTTGTCCGGGTTCATTTGGAGGACTATTTTTTTGAATTCTTCAAGGGGGATCTTTTGGAATAGGAGGTGGTTTTGCTCTTCATTGATTAGAGAAGGGATAGAACTCAACAACCTATCTCTAATGACTTTGTTTCCAAGGAAGTCTTTGTTTAGCAATTCTGCAAAGAAATTGGTTGCTTCCTTATTGACTTCTGCAATGGTTTGAGTCATTTCACCATTTGATTTTTTTATTTCTGAGATTTTATTCCTGTTTCTATTTGCAATTGCTACTTTGTGGAAGAATTTGGTGTTCTTGTCGCCTTCTTTTAGCCAAGATTCCCTTGATTTTTGATGCCAGTAGCATTCTTCTTTCTTTAGTAGCTCTGTGAGTTCCTCCTTTAGGGATTTTTCATTTTCATAATTCTCTGCATCCATACCTTTTTCAATAATATGTTTGTTCAGTGTTTTGATTTCTTGCTCCACTCTTACCTTCTCTTGAAATATGTTTTTGAAGTGAGAAGTGTTCCATTCTTTGAGTTTTGACTTGACGTGGGCTAGTTTTTTGCTGATTTTGTAAAGGTAAGTACTATCTCCAAATTTGGTTTCATTCCACCATTGTTCAATCAGATTTGTAAGTTGTGCATCTCTAAGCCACATATTTTTGAATTTGAAGGGGCTCCCCAAGGGTGGGGCATCATGCCCGAGGGTGAGAGCGATGGGGAAGTGATTCGAGCCAGTGAGCGGCAGGATTTGAGCTTCTAGTGTGGTTGCCTTTTCCTCCCAATCTCCCCAAAGGAGGAATTGGTCTAGCCTTTCGACAATGTTAGTAAATCATTTCCTTCTATTGGACCATGTGAATAAACTATTTTTTGTGCTTATGTCTTTTAGATGGTTGTACTCTATGAACTCCTCGAAGTCTCTCTGAATGGCTGTAGTTCTCCCTACACCACCCTGTTTCTCCTTATTTTTCAATGTTGCATTGAAGTCTCCTGCTAGGATTCCTAGTAATCCATTTTTATTTTCCAAGACGCTTGTTATTTTGTTCCAGACTTGTTTCTTTTCCACTGTCGGGATTGGCCCATATATGTTGATACAAAAGAAATGGATGTTTTTCTTTGAGTCTTTGAACTTGAGCAACTGCTAGTTGCTCTCCTCTTTCTCTACTGATCCTTCTATTGATAGGGGGTTCCAAAAGACTCCAAGTCCACCCGAAGCACCTGTTGCTTCCCTGAAGTGGGATTTCCATTGTTTCCAGAAGTCCAACCTCTTTCAACTTTCTTCATTGCTCCATTTTGTTTCCTGGATGAGTACAATGTTTGCTTTTGACTAGTCAATTTGATGCTTGACCATGCGCCATTTGTCAGGGGCATTAATGCCCCTGACATTCCAAGATATAATCCTCATTCTATGTAGGGAAGGATGTTCTCCTTCCCAACAAGAATTTTTTGTTGTCCTGAAGCGTTGCCAGCTATTAACATCTTGGCTTTGTTTGACAGCCTGCCTCTGCTAGATTTCTTTTTGAAGTTTGGAACCTTTATTCGAGATTCTGACTGTTCTAGTTGTCTTATTTCTGATAATGCTCCTGACTCCATTTCTTCCCAAGTTTCCATTTCCTCTTCTGAGAGAGGGTAGTTTCCTTCCTCTTCTAGGAGAGTATTTATCCCTTCGGTGTCATGCAAGGAGAGGTTGGGGGGGTTTGGGGTTTGTGCTGGATCTTTTTCTGACATTTGGGAGAGTTGAGGCTCTGTTTCTTTAGATAGGATCCCTAATTGAAATCTTATGTCTTTTTGTAAATCCTGGGCCCCTTCCATTAGGGAATTTAGAGCTTGTTTTGTTCTGATAGGATTTTCAACCAAGGTTTCCATAGGAGGAATTTCCAAATCATGAGGAATTGTTGTACAATCTAGATGTTGCTTTGAGCTCGAGGAGGGTCCATTAGGATGAGCTTTTGGAGGGGAGGAGCTTGGGGCAGAGGGTTTAAGGGTTGGGGTTGAGGTACTTTTTTCTGGGGTAAATATCTTTCCGCCTTTGGAGGGGCCTTCCAAGCATGATTCTCTAAACAGGCATTTTCTTTGATCATGTCCTGCCCAAATTTCAATTTCTTGTTGCCAGCTTCCGTATTTTGTTAGTATTTCCAGGTTTTTATACATCCCAACTCCTTCATCTATTTCGACCAGGATGCCAGCTATAGCTCCTTCTACTCCATTGATAAAATCCTCATTTACTCCTAAGCATACTCCAAGGGCATCACCAATGCAAATTAGGGCATCTAAATTCCAGAATTATGACAGTAAGTCGATTAGCTTGAGCTAGACGGGGGTTTGAATTATTTTGTAATTCCAGGGGTCGAAGTTAGCCTTCCAGTTTAGGCAATGAAATCTATGGCCATTCATGAACAGGGGTTTCCCATTGATTGTTTCAAATTTTAGATTTTGATCACTCAATTCTATAAGGAAAAAGGAGTTTGGGAGTTGGATTATGCTTACCTGATTTTGAAATTTTCTTTTCCACCAGGCTTTGATCTCCTCGCTAGGGCATTCATGACCCGTCCACTTGGAAAACATTGCTAATTCCATCAGTCGATCTACTCTTTGTTCAATTGTGCCCGAGGGCAATTGGAAGAGTTTGCTTCCCCGGGGGCGTAGCACTTTGTTTGGATTTGGGTTGATAACTCTCATGTTGGCTTTTCGGTTGAGTATATCCCTATCTCTCTAGTTTAGCCTTCCTCGGTGACCCCCAGTCTGATGGTAAATTTTCTCTGTGTTGGGGTTTCCTGGGTTCTTGTTTCTCCATACTTTGTTGGTTCGGGTCTGGATGAAATTGCCTTTGCTACGCCAGTTCAAAACCGAGGTTTTTCCCCAGCGGTCATTTTCCCAAATCCACCCACGCCATTGAGCCTCAGCAGGGTTCTCTTGGTTGTTTTTCTGTAATGGATTCCCATTATGTTTGTTAGGCTATGTGATTCACTGGTTGTGGCCCGATGAGATTCTCAAGCGGAGCGGATTGCACTTGTCTACCCATTCTCCATTTTCAAATACCCACTGGGGGATGTGCTCATTTGTTTGGGGGGGAGTTTCTGCTTGTTTCTTCATTTCATTTTCTTCCTCCAGAACCCTATCACCCCATGATTTCCTGGATTTCGGTGCTGGCTCTCGCTCTTGCTCTTTTTCACCCATGGACTCCTACAAATTTTTGCTTGCCATTTTTCGCTCCTTTGTCTTTTTCAGAATTTACATGTAGTCGTACTTTTTTGTCACCTGTCTATTCGCAATCGCATTGGTATAATTTAATTTTAAATCAGCAAAGTTTAAATAATAAAAAAATTGTTTTGATTTGTGCTAACGGTTTGAAGGTTTAGCACTCGCTATCACGGGGGTTTACCCCGCAGTCACCTTACTGTGCGTGGGGGCTTAGCGCTCGGGCAGTGCATCCCCTACCGCCCCCCAAACACCGCTCTACCTAAGCAGAGCCACTGCTAAGCAGCGATGCCTTTAAAACTTTTTTTACCCTATAGATAAGTCTTCGGTCCTATTAATGACCATGGGCCGAACGTTTTAAGCCCTAAGAGCTATATTTTCCCCCAAATGCCCCAAATAGGCTTTTAATTTTAAAATTATCATAACTTTCATCCGAGTAGGCCATTTTTTTTAAACAAAATATTGCCAGAAAGATGGCGATGTGAATTTTCTAGTGGTACATGTTGTTTTCCAAAAAAATATATATTTAGTGGAATTTTTTTTATTGAAGTCAGATCTTATATTTTAGCTCTTGAGCTCGTAACTTTTTGTCACGATCTCTGATCTTCCTGATTCTTGCAATATTGGAAAGGTATTGAGGAGCTCTATCCAACCATCCATGCGCTTTTTCATGTTTTTGTTCCAGGTATATTGTGATTTCAGTTTTTCTCGGTGGGTATACTAGAGGATACTTGGATATTTTGGCAGTTGGGAGGGTGTTGTTTTGATCGTTGTACTTCATTTCAGCTATATTGTATGTATTGACCTCAATTTTTGTCACTTAAGACATGTATTATCATTTTGATCATGGGTTATGCAACTCATCCTTCTGTAATAGTTTTGACTAAGGATAACTATGAGTCATGCAAAAAAGGCATCATAACACATTGTAAGTGGCTAAATATTTTTCCTCATCTTTATGGACTCATTCCTAAACCAAAAACAACATATAAGAAACATGTTTGGGGTAATAAGAATGATCATATCATAGGATTGATTGGTTCTACTTTCAATGCTATCATCCTCATAGAGACCTATCATAATATATTCTCAAAAACATCATGCCCATGCACAGTTTGGACCAAAGTTTGGGAGATTTTTGGACATCCACAAAAGCCTCCATTCCCAGATGATCCTGTTTCATATTGCCTCATTCCACTTGATGGTGTTGACAATATATCTTATAATGATAAGACCTTAGAGGAGTTTGAATATGATGTAGAACTTGAGTGTCTTGATGATCCAAAGACTTCTCCCACGACTCCTACTTTTCAAGATGAGATCACACATTCATCTTTTGTTGATGATTCAGTGAGTACTTCTAGTGATTCAATGCAATAGGTAACTATGTGTCTTCCTGATTGGGATTCCTACTTATCAGACATTGCATCTTTATTTTTGGAGTCTCGCATTGTAGATTTGGAAGACCAATTTGATGGTTTGTCTCTAATATTTGAGTATAGTCATGGATCAACTATTGTCAATTCATCTTTGTCTTTGGAGCTTGTTCAAGATCAGTTTCCATTTGTTCCTAGTTTGTCACAGTTTTTTGTGATTACACATGTACCTAATTGGATTGTGGCATTGTCATCATCATCCAAGAACTTGGCAACACATGAGCAAATTTTAGAGACACAATCTTCATTCATATGGATTCCACTTCTTACCAATTCCTATTTAGAATGGGAAACATTCATACATTTGTACTTGGTGTATCTTCTTCCCAAAGGGAGAAACATGGTTTTTAGGCATTAGATTATGTTTTGTCTTTAGACATTAACCATATTTTTAGGTGATTACACGTTATGGGGGGAATACCTTATCTCACTTTTTCCCTCTTATGGGGGTGCATTGATTTTATATACGAGATGGATGTAATCCTTGGGGGTATCATTGAGTCCTCCACACATCATCTTCCTTGTTTCTTTTCTCTTTTTTGGAGAGAAGTTTTGTCTCACTAGGTTTTCTCTTTTTCTCCATTTGTGAGAGATTGCATTGTAAATGGATACCTAACATGGCCTAGTATCTGGGACCCATCTTCATTGTCTCTTTGCATAGTTTGCATAATAATATTCTCCCTAAGTTTCACTTAAGGGGGGTGTTGGTGTGAATAAATTCTTGTACCTAGTTAATTCTTTACTAGGGACCTAGGGGACTCATTCATATGTTAAGTTTACTTAGGATATAACCTTTCTTATAGAAGTCGTAGTTGTCTTTTCTAGATTTCATCTCATTCTAGGTAGTTATTACTTAGTTGTCTAATGTGATAGGATTAACACTTGGCATGATCTTGTATAATCCTTTATAAGCAAGGCATCTCATGTAAATTTGTGTATTCAATCAATATTCAACCATATTCAATCTTGCATTGTTGAAGCAAGCTATTCTTGTCATTTTCTCTCTTGTGAAAGATATTTTGGTCTAGCGACTGTTCTTGGGGTGTTGAAAAGTCACCACTAACTCCTACAATATTAATATAATTAAGAAATAGAGTTCAAATTTCTTTAAATATTATTATTATTTTTAATATTTACATGTCAATATTTTTATTTATTAAAAAAAATCAATCTTTCCCATATGACTAGTGAGTGTTCCACAAAAATTGCATGTATTTTTAGCATGGAGAGTGTTGGAGAAGGTTTAATATTTGGTTTTACACTTGAAAATCGCATGGGCTTAAAATTTTGGAAGGCCTTTTCAAAAAAGAGAAGACTATTGTTTGATGGGAAAAAAATATTCAGTGCAAGAGATGATAGAGTGAATAAGAGGAAAATATTTTTTTGTTTCCTTAGCACAGCTAGTAATCCTGTGTTGAAAAATTATTTTACCTTGGGAATATTGATCTAGGATTTTGCAAGTAAATCCTATAAGAATTTCTAACTAGTTTCTATGTGGTAATCATTCTTTTGTAAATTGAGCTTAAAAAGTTATTGTAGTGTTCAATTTAAATTGCATGCCTACTGGCTCTTGTAAGAATATTGAATCTTCTTGAAAACCTTTAGGGTGCATGAAGTCTGATTGTAGGTTAAAACTGAGGAATTCTTAACTGGTCTTTTATCTTTTAGTGCTTGAATATTTAGTGCACAAGTCTCTCCTCGATACATTAATCTTTTAGTTGAGCCAAACTATAAGATTCCAATATGCATAGGAAATTTTTTTTGGTTCTCACTATATGATTGGAGTATTATAACCTTTAGGCTTTATTACTACTTATGATATTATATTCATTTGGAAAAGATTGGCAAGGGCAGTTTGGGCATGGAAGATATCAAGTTGTTGTAACCTGCAACTATTATCTTGTGTTGAACATAACATCTTACTATCCCTATAATCTTGAATAAGCTCATCGAACCACAAAGGCCTTAGTCATACAGTGATGGAATGAATAGATTTTGTATTCCTTATTCTAATCTTACATTCCCACCAACTCTAATAGCAAATGGGTTAGTTTTGGGGATATCAAAATCAACTAATATGCATAGTTTATTTGGGTATGCTATTATTAATGTGAAACTATAGTAAATTGAATCTGAACTGTGAATAGATACTTATGATATTTTATTGGGCATGTATTGTTCTCACAATAGTTCTTCCATCTATGGGTCATTAAAGAATCTTGTGATTCTTGTTTTGAGGCATTTGAGCTTTTATTCGAATCTTGGTGGTTAAGGTTAGAGTTGTGCTTTTTAAGTTTTTTTCTTAGGGATAGAGCTCTTGGAAAGGTGTATTAGTGAATTGAAGTTATCTCTAGCCTTGTCATGATTTTGGAAGAGCGGCTTAGGATTCCTTAAGGTTTTACCTTTAGAAAGTTTAACTTGGGTCTAAGACCTTCTGGGTTGCATCTTCTTGTATCTTGATTACAGAACACTTGTAGTGGCATATCATATGAGCTCCCTATATTTTTTAGTGCAATGCTAAGGCTATGTTGGTTTAATATTCTTATTTATTGATGGATTTTGAAGACTCTTGACAATGATGCCTTATATGAATTGATGATTAGGGAGATTTTTTTGTATATGATAAAATAATCATCTCAATTTAAACTCTTTTGTTTTTGCGCCAATTCATCTTATTTGGCTAGTAATATAATTGTAAACTTCTTAATATTGAGTATCAGGTTACAAGATCTATAAAGGTTGTTAATGGCATATAGTTATCTACAAATTATTTAGCCAAGTAGAAAAACAAAATAGAAATAGAAGAAGCTAAGAAAAATAAAGCTATGGAAAGTGTTGAGAATTTAGAATAGGCCTTTACTTCATGATATAATTATTAACTACATTTCAAGACATTGGAAGGAAGTCTAAGAATAGATATAAGAAATATTTGAGTTAGAACATGTAGGGAGATGATGATAACCACTTATGCTACACAATTGTTGTCATCATAATTACATATATTTCACAGCATTAAACTATAATATCTTCTTCATGCCAAAGGCAATTAAACCAAGTTAAAGATATTTATCATTCTTCAAGTCAACCTACTTACGTTTCCAAGATTGCTTATGTAGTCAACAATCTGATAGAGGAAGTGTTATTGCAAATACCTAAATTTAAGACTGACTTTGTCAACTTGCTGCTTTGAACAAAGTTATAGTGGACTGCATTGCAAGGAAAATGGTTTGCGCGTGTTAGGTCTTCTTAAATAATTTTTTGGGTTTTATTTTTCACTCTTTCCTCTTTTTAGACTGTATTGATTTTTTTTTTAGTTTAGTCAAGGGACGTGAAATATATGACCATTTGGACGTTGCTTTATTCACTGCAATCTGCAAATTAAAAGTTGTGAATTGATTTATATGGATTAAGTATGCAAATTTACAGGTTATTATCATTTTTTATGAGTACACTACTATGAATATGGGTGAATTTATTTATTATCTTTTCATTAGATTCTAGGGAAGAGTTCTGGGCTTAGGAATTAACAAATGAAGGTATTTGGTTCCTGAATCACTTAATTTTCAGTGGATATGGGGAATGTGTTGGGTTATGGAGTAGCTTCCTTGGCATGATATTCAGTGAATTTTATTGCCTTGGAATTACAAAACTGAACTAGTACCAATATGGGATTTGTCTTCTAGATATTGTTTATCCATTTTCTAAAATGTCAAGATATCATAGTGGGATGATTTGGGCACATTGTTTATCCATTTTCCTAAATCACTTAATTTTGAGTGGATATGGGGAATATGTTGGGTTATGGAGTAGCTTTCTTGGCATGATATTCAATGAGTGTTATTGCCTTGGAATTATAAAACTGAACTAGCATCACTATGGGCTTTGTCTTCTAGACATTGTTTATCCACTTTCTAGAATGTCAAGATATCATAGTGGGATGATTTGGGCACTCTGTGCAATAAACATTGATTGAGATTGATTTATATGCATAAGTATAATACTTTGGTTGATTTATGTCCTCTTTGATATTTTTTGTCCATAGAAAATCATATTAGGTATATGATGCATGAGCATATAGATAGGTTAATTTGATAGTGACTCACATAGTGAATTGGATTCTATCATGCATGTTGGCTACAAACTACTAAATCGTTTGTGATGGGTCGGGCTTCTCAAATGGATTAGCACAAGAAGCTAATGTTTCATGGCAATATGGCTATCATCTCAATGATATTCTCTATCTTTCACTTCAAGTTAGAAATAAAGGAAATGAGAGAGGCTTAGTAATGCAAGTATGAATGTACTATTTATCTTGTTACCTATTGATTAAGAACAGTAGATGACTCTTACTTATTGCTTATAAATATCACTACAATAATACAACTTTGTGTTAGTTATAGAAGAGATTGACTGCTAAAATTAGATTTATTGCATATATTGTCAATCTGGTTTTAAAATATGTAATCCTATATCTGTGATGTAGATAAATTAAGTTTCATAGTTCATACTAGAGTATTGTAAATGGGTTTTACCCTAATTGTGATGATTAGAATCAATTATATATTTTTAAAAAAATTGGGGATGAGAAAGCGTATTGGGAATGAGAAGGATATTGATCTCTGGAGGGACCCTTGGATCTATGAGCCCCCTCTCTCTTCTTTAGATGGCCTCAATCCCTTGAAACTAAGTTTGACCAAACATTGTGGCAAAAACGTGGCTAACTACATAAATTGGGAAGAAGATGAACAAAAGTGGATTAAACTTAACAACCTGCTTCGAAGTGCCAATTTGAGAGGTAAAAGACAGCAAAACTGGGAACCTAGGGTGCAAAGGATTAATAGCCTCATTGGGGAGGTGACTTGGTTCTCTAAATATGGGAAGGATGAATGGTTGTGGATTAAGAATTATTATAACTGCTTCTCAGTCAAAATGCTTATAAGGAATTGGGAAAACCTCTAATTGACTGCAAAGATCTCCATTGGGACAAGGTGTGGATAAAAAGTATAACTCCTAAAGTCAATTGTTTCTGGTGGACTACTTCTCGTGGCAGAATCTTAACTATTGATAATCTTGTTAAGCGGGGGTTCCAGTTAGTCAATAGATGTGTCCTATGTAAGTAGGAAGAAGAGACTATTATGCATCTATTCTTCTATTTTCAGTTCTCTAGAATAGTTTGGTCCTTTTTCCTCCCCCTACTGCTCACAGAATGGGACTTTCCTCTGTACATTAACTCGTTTATAGACAACTGGTCTTTTAGCCCTTATTCCCACAAGATTATATTGGACCTCTAGAACCAAGCTCCTCCTTTCATATAATGGGGAATTTGGAAGGAAAGAAACAATCATATTTTTAGGGAAACGTAGAGAAACAACCAAGAATAATGTATGTCCATAAAGACCCAAATACAGGAAAATGTGGAAGTGGGGAGGTACAGCCTTTCAAAAGTTATGCCCACTTATAAAGAAATAAGAATCAAGCAGTTATGGGGCACAAAAAAAGACCTTACCAATATCAATTGGTCTTCTTATCTCTCAAGAAAGACTACAATGTGGGCTCCTCCTAAGAGGGATTGGATAAAATGCAACTTCGACAGGTGTTCAAAAGGTAATCCTGACCTTGTAGGGGTAGGGGGTTTGTTGAGAAATCGCCTTAGAGATTGTATAGTGGGATAGGGGGAAAATATGGGTATATGCAACAACAACAAAAGTGAGGCCATGGCAGTGGGGAGGAATTAAGATGCTAAGAGATTATGGTTTTCAGAAGGTCATCCTAGAAGGAGACTCAAAACTTATAATTGACATATTGGAAAGTGGTACATCAGTTCCTTGGGAACTAAAGGATATAATAGACAACTGCTCTGAAGTAAAGAATTTATTTACTCACTATCATATCCAACACATGTTCAGGGAAGGAAATCAATCTGTTGACAGTGATGCCAATGCGGCCCTCATGTGCAATATGTGGAGCCGATGGGATTTTTTCCAGTTGCTAATGGCAATGAAAGACAAGGTGCTAAAAGACAAATATGAAAATGTTTGTAACTTATAAGGTCTTGATAAGGGGTCAATATAGGGGGCTTGCAGATTTGATGTTGAAAGGGGCTCAAATATTAATGATGGTAATCTTGGTATACATGTATTAAGAAGATATCTGCAAGTGCAATAAATAATATCTCTATCATTCCCGAGAACTCCTAGGATCACATGGTTAATTACATTGGTAAGGTTGGTGTCATTTCACAATATTTTGATGTGCCAAATGTCATTTCCCACCTCTTAATTGAGGATTAACTTATTGCGAAAAAAATATAGATACACTCATTATCAGAAAAGGTAATCATTCTACTTCTACTCTGGGAATCATGTATGAGGTCTCTTCCATACGTCAATTCTCATTAAGAATTCCTAAACAATTTCATCTTCCAAATACTTTGTAGTGTGCTCTCTGTAAGGCTAGTTGGGTGTTTGAGTGTTGTGGTGGTATTAAGAAAGGGTTGCAGAGGAAAAGCTATAAAAGTTTATAGAATTCCAAGATGGGAGGGCCAAGGAAATGTACTGAACCACCAAACTGCTTGGCTCTCAAGAAAAATTCCAACCTCTGGAGGTTGTTTAGAAGGGTGGGAATGGTTTCATTCTTTGAGGCTATGAAAGGCTACAACAAAATTTTGATGGCCAAATTCACAAACTCGTGGAGAAAAGGGCAGGTGACAATTGGGGGGGTGAAATTTGAAGTCACTGCTTAGCTCATTGTGGAGGCGATGGGTCTAGCGAATGAGGGGAGAAAAGTTTCCAAGAAAACTTGAGCTGACTATTAGGCGTTTGTGGATAATTTTCTTCATGATGGAGAGAAGTTGACCCGATTCCAAAATAGGTATGCCTGGCTAGAACTTTCGCCACCTTTTGCACTAGTAAGCATGTTTGTAATGAGATATTTCACTTCAGAGGGAAGATTCATGACAGTCCATGCATAGAATTTTCCCCTTAACCATATCTGCCATAATGAATGCATTAACCTGCCCGCCTATTTGTTATCTTACTTGCAACAAAATATTGAGAATGGGGCGACTCCCCATTACACCAAGGTCTTATGCTAGCCCTCTACAAGTATGCCCTAGCTATTAACCCTCATGGCAACTCGCTAGTTGCTAGGCACAAAATCCCAAATCAAAATGCCGGTGAGGAAGAAGAACCCATGGCTTATGCTAATCCTAATCCATAGCCTAACCCTAGGCCTCTGCCTCAGATTTTTTCTCCTAGGGAGAATTCCCCTGTCAATGTCGCCCCCTCGACTGCTCATAGTTCCAAACCCTCTACCCCTGTTACTAAATTGGATTATGTGAAAAAATCTTTTGAGTTTGATTTGATTATGGCCACCCCGAAGAAGCAGAAACACTCACCGTTGCTCCTTGAACCACCAAAGGCTAAGAATCTCAAAACAAACCAGAAAAAAATAGAATGTTGTCATTACTATTAATGAAGACCAAGAGGGGAATCAACAGGATGATATGGAGGAAGGGAAATCGGGATTGATAAGTGGGGGTCGAATATTGGTGCGTCTAGCTAAGGTTGCCTCATTGGACAAAAAGAGAAAACAAAAGGCTATTGACCAAGATGAGCTAGAACAAATGGTGGTGGAAGAATTTGAACCACAATTCGACGAGGAAAGTGAAGACTTGGAATTTGAAGAGAGTTCTTATGAAATGGGTGAAGAAGAATATAAAGAGGTTAAAGAAGATAAGCATGAGGATGATATTGAGAGGGAAGAGGAGGCTTTAGAGATGCATTTTGTGGTCCTAATGAGTCCCTGTTCTCATGTTTGGAACCCTAAATCTAAAAAAGCATCCATCAAATGAGATAATAGAAGACAACATGGTGTAAGGAAAAGATTCATTCAATCCCTGTTGAGGGACATACACCTAGGAAATAGTCTATTCCTAGTAGCATATTATATAAAATCCTACATAACAAGGGAAGAATCATTGTCATTACATGATCCTAGCATTCTTGAAATGGACATGTTGGCATGCTCCAAAATGTGTGGGAATAAATCCAAGACAAAGGACAATAGATATCACTAACTAATATTCCGTTATGTAGCTTTCTACTCAATCCTTTAATTCTTCATCAAATGGCCACACTATTCCCACAGTCTTGATTTTATTGGCATTAGTTTTATATCTAGCATCCAATGCTACTTTGAACCCTTTAATAAATCTATACATTCTACTTTAAATGGAATTGGTTTTGTCCACCTAGCAACTGACCAATATAGGATCTATTTTTTGCTCTACAAAATAGGATTCAACCACATAGGAACTAGGTTCTCAAAATCACCTTTCCAAATATCAATTATCTTTGATTGACCATTAGGGCACATTATATCTGGAAATCCCAACTTAAGGAATCCCTCAAACTTTTCCTTCTCTATTAATAGAATTTGCAACTTGGAGAGGAATGTTGACTTTGTTGAAGAAGTGTATGGCCTCAAAAATGGTAGTGATCTCCTTTGAAATATCAAGGTTGTTTTTGGAATTTTTTACTAATAATCTTCATAATAACCACTCTAAGAATCCATTTCATATTAGGCTCCATCAGATTTAGACTAACCTTATTCACATGTTGATTGGTACTCCTCAAGCTTCCATAACATTCCCAAAGTTCATCTATCATTTTGATCAAATATATAGTTCTTGCTCTAAAACTTCCCTTGATGAGCTCTACTTGGCCTTAAGAGCTATATGTCTTATTTTACTCTGTAGGTTCTCAATAAACTTTTATAGCACTGGTTCATTACCTAGAGGAGTTACGTCATTTTGAATTACCATTACTAAAGGAGAATTTGATGCTAGCACTCTAATTTGATGCATATAGTTTTTTATTTTTCCCTCTCTTCTTAACTCGTTATTGAACCTAAAAATATCCTAGAGAAGAGCATCATAATCCTTATACACTTTCTTTGTCATTGCCTCACTAAACTGCACAATATGCACACTCAAAGTTGCAACCTTGGTAGTACAGATGTCTACTACTCTTTTGACAATTAAGGCCCCAATTAGCCCCTAGGAAACATCTTGGATCATTGACTTGGCATGTTTAGAGGCAATGACCATAAATGTTGAAGTATTTCCCTCTAGGTAGCATTTAGATCCTAAATAAAAACTCTCACCTTCTCAATATCTTGGAAAACATTTCCACTTTTTATGTTTATCCTTATGGTGTCAAAGCTAATGGTGATGCAATATCCCAACCAAGTAAGCACCAAACATCCACTTTCTCTTACCAGTCTTCTTGCTTTTTCATGGGGTGATTTGTTCAAGACTTATATTGAATGTGGAATCACCTTTCTCCATGTCAAGATTAAAACCTATGACCTTTGTGTAGTCCTACCTAGTTTGGAGATCAGTTTGGGAAAATCTTTTTAGGCTCATGTCAACTTTTAAATTCCTCAGTTCTAATAAACTAATCTACCATGAAATTTTCACATGCCTTTGTCCTGACATCTTGCCTTGATTAAAAAAAAAAGGGTGTCTTTTAAATCCTTTTTGATACTTTATGCCAATCTTGAAAAAGAGTGATATGTCTTTAATACTAAAAACCATACCAAAACAAGTTGATGGTTGTTTGATTGTTTAGTCGCATAGAAGGTCCATAATTAATCATTTGTGAAATATTTTAAAAAAAATCAATAGGTAGAGGAGTCTCTACTAAGATAAAATACTTTATGGAACAACCCACATGCATTGCAAACATTCAAGGATAAATTTTAAATCTTGAACCATCAACCTCTTTCCAAATCTGCTTGAAGCTTTTTCATTACTAAGTTATTTGTTAAAAAAATATTTCATGTCAAGTAGGTATTAATTGAGGATGAAATAATATTGAATAAATGGAGAAACAAATGAAATCCTGATAATAGTAAACATCATACCAAATGAAACAATTACAAATACTTTTAAGAAGGGGATGTAAGCTTGGAAGGAAAACTTGATATTGTTCAAAAAATATAATAGGCAAAACAATATCCTTTATTTTGCTTTTGTTGGGAACCAATAACCTTATGAATAAAAGAGGAGATGGGAAAAGCATGAGGAATCCAAATATTTCTTTGTTGTAACCTAGATAAATTATTGACACGAAAGGGGATATTCATCAAAATGTATGATATATGTCCTCGGCTAGAATGATTAAAAAAGTATTTTAATTAGTTGTGAATAAATTCAACGTAAAGATTGGTTTGAGATGAAAATGAATGAAGGGTGGCAAAAGATAACAAACAAAATGACACTTACAAATATGGTCTTAGCAAGTTTAATTTGAACATAAATATGATTGCTCCACCAATACTCTCGGTTCCAATAGTTCTTTGATAAGCAAAGATCCCAAAAGGATAGAGAGTAACATACCATGTCATTTTTCATAAGAGGTAAAACCAACTACATAAGTTGATCGGTAATGAGGATTTACATAGATTATTTTGACCTTTGAAAAGGTCACAATGTTAACAAATATATTTAGCACTTATCCATGACAATTCTATCTCTTTTCAAAATCATTAGATAATTGATTCATGTTTTAATCATTTATATTCTTGCCATCGAATATTTTGAAACAAGGTATAATCTTTAAGAGATTAGATACTTTTAACCATTAACAACAACATTTAAGGATAAATGATCTACCTAATGCGGTCAAAGGTAATGACCGAAACAGAGAATTGACTAGCCTATATTATATTATGATCATATTTCACATTGCACTCCTCTCCTAAGAGAAACTGGTTGAGGGAATCCCCTACTCCATTTTGTTTAATAGCCCCATAATGTGTATGGAATTCTATTATGGGGAAGTTTTTTAAGTGAAAAAGAATTAATTTTTTCTATGAAGTAACCTTTAAAATTAAAATGGAGAGAAAAATAAAGGTTATTATGATCCTTTAGTTAAAAGGGGGATAACAATGAATATTTTTTATAGATTTTATTTTTTAGAAATAAATAATAGTATTTATTAAACAAACTAAAGAAACCCCTTGTGAAAGGGTGTGATGGTTTGTAAACCACCCCTTAAGGGATTATATAAAGAATTTAGTGAAACTTGGAAAAGGAATGGAGACCATTTAAGGAATAAGGTAGTTTAGGTGCACTATGGGCATCAAAGAATGGGTCTACAAAGTGTGTCAAACCAAGGTAGAAAGTACACTTAAGATTGTCCTAGTCAAGGCTTGTTGAGTGGTTGCCCTATTCTGCATTTTTTAAATGTTGTTTTGAATAAGAATTGTTTCCTCTTGGAATATGTCATAGCTATGACGGCCAAGACCATTAAAATCTTCTTGGTGTGAGAGTGGCCTTTTCAAATACTCTAATTTAGAAAAATACTAAACTTGTTATTATTCAAAGATTCATAAATTAGAAATAAATGGGATTGAGTTAATTTAATCAAATAAATAAATGAGATGGAAGTAATTTAATCAAATTCTCAAAAGATGTTATTTGTTCATTTTGAAAAATATGCATATTTGTTTCAAATGCTTGTATCTATGGTTCACCTCTTATAAATTATGGGTGTGTCGTTGGTGGGGTTGTGATTCCTAGCCTTCGTTTAGCAAATGTTGGTGTGGTGGGGAAATTCATGCTCAATCTTTTGTGAATGTGGTAAACTCAAAGGCTCCTAGTTCTTCTTGCCTCTTCTAATAAGGTGAAGTTCAACCTCTCTCTTGCTCACATTCCTCCTCTGATGTGGTTTGTGGGTAGGAGGTGATTGATAACGAGAAATTTTTAACCTATTAAAGTTTGGCATGCAATTTAATCATTTTTTACCTTCACCCTAACCTACATAAATGGGTTTTTGTGCCTTGGAGACTTCTAATAGTTGGCCCAATCAATTTGTATCCTTGTGCTAGGGACTTATTTATCATTGGTTTTCAATTTCTAAAGGATATAGAAGCGGTGTTGAATTGCTAGTGGGATGTGGAGAGAACATGCCCTCTTTCTCAAACTATGGTTTCCTTCTTTCAACCCCGTGATGGAATCTCTCAATGTAGTGCCAATTAGGGTTAGGATGCCTAACCTACCTCTCCATTTCTAGGATCACTCCTATTAATGCTATTGGTCATTTTTTAAGATGGATTTCACTACGTCTAATATCAACCATTCTATTTTCACTTGCATCTTGATTGATATTGGCATTTCCAAGTCTCTTCATGAGGAGGTTGTTTTGATGGTTTTGGATAAGTAGTGAACTTAGTTGATTGATTCTAAGGTCTTGTCATTTAGGTGTAGATGATGCTCCACTACCAAACATCTTGCTTTTGAGTGCCCTTGCTCTCAATACAAGAGTGCAACTTACTTCATCATATTTTGATTGGTAAAGTGATTCCACTGGACTTACTTGTGAATTTAAAATAAAACCAGAAAGAATTATGAAAAGAAAACCTATAAAAAATTAATTAATTAATTTAAATTAAATAATACAAAAGAAATAAAAACAAAATAGAAATGTTATGATGTTGACAATGGTACATGAAGATTGAATGTGTTCATAGTCACTATCTTCATTTATTGTAAGTTGTCATGCAAATGCATCTCATATTACTAAGGACAATTAAATTATTGGGATGAAAATGTTAACCAGCATTTTCCTAAGAGTAAAAAAAAAAAAAAAATCTTTGAAATAACCCTCTAAATTAATAGGGTCAGAAATAAAAAATTTATTATGACTCTTTAGTTAAAAGGAGGGATAGTAATGAGCATTTTTCAGTAGATTGATTTATCCAGAAAGGAATAATAGTAATTATTAAATAAACTAAAGAAAAGACCCTTAGTGAAAGAAAGGAATAATAGTAATTATTAAATAAACTAAAGAAAAGACCCTTAGTGAAATGGTGTGATGGTTTGAAAACCACCCTTGAAGGGATTATATAAAGCCTTTAATAAAACTTGGAATGGAAATGTAGATTATTCAAAGGTGGCGGTTTTAGTGGGCTAAAGGTATTGACAAAAGGACACAAAGTACGTCTCAACTCAAAGTATAGAAAACACTCAAGATTGTTCTAGCTAGGGCTTGTTGGGCAGTTGGTTTGTTGTGCATGTTTTGCATGTTGTGTTTTGAATAAGAATTATTTCTCTTGGAGTGTGCCATAACTATGAAGGCCAAGACCACTGAAATCTTCTTAAGAGTGACTTTTCTAGATGCTCTAATTGAAATAAGTACCAAACTCTTTATTATTCAAAGATATTCAAAATCATATATACATGAAATGGAAGATATTTTTAATTCCTTTCAATAATAAATGCATATTGTTAGATCAAATTTCATATAGATTAGTGATGGTGATACTAATGTTAAAATCTCAAACTAGTTAATTTTGAGAAAGCATTATAATATTTAAACGTAGATAATGACATTCACAAATTCATTGTCATACAAAATTAAATCTAATATATTAAATCTATCTAGTTTTATACAATGGAGAAAAGCAGCAATACAAATTCAGTTTGGAACCATGCTATTCACTTAGCATTCTAAATGTTTTGCTCTGAATTAGAGTTTCTCAACATTGAAAAAAGAAAGCTTGAGCCTAGTAATTGACTGAGTACATATTTCACTGTATGAAAAGCTAAGCTGGTACATGAGTGCACTATATTTGATCTGCTTCAATTTGCGCTTTCATTAAAATTTTACGACAGTGAAATATTTCAGAAACACTGATAGTTTGTGTAAATAATAAACCAAACAATTATTCATGTAGATCAAGTCACACAAACAGTCTAATGCTGCCAAAATGTTTGCCCTCAGTAAAATAAATGTACAAATTGTATTTTTATTAAAGCAGGATTAACTTTATTGCTCCAGTGCCAAAAACCTTTACTGTGAATCAACATTTACAGAACAATCCTTATGACTGAAGCATTTGCTCGGTTCCATGCTTACTGACCAGTACTCTGCTGTTCTCGCTCTGCTTTCTTCTTCATTGTCCTATAGTAAATCTCGTAGCAGCATCCTGTAGAAAGAGTTTTAATAGACATACAATATTAGCTACATATCCTTCTCTTAATTTCTAAATTTGCAAAGCAAATTTGAGCTTGTCCTTGAACAAAATTGCTAATCTAAACATCCTTACTCTTTTCATTGAATTGGATATTTAATTTGTGCTGGGAAACGAAAATGGAACTTAATTTTTTTAACGAAAACCCACCTAAAAAGATGATTATACTTATATTGACTAATCACAGATTTTGTTTGGAATTGGTACATCCCCAAAGAAGATACTAACAAGAATAAATATGAGTCTCTCACAACTTTGAAGGGATCCATGTGTACAACTAATTTTATATAATGCTCAACAGAATAGCCACTGTTACGTGCAAACTTTGTTCCCAAGGAATCCTTTCTTCATACATAAACCATGGATATCATCAATCATCCTCAGGAATAGAAATATAACTCACTTCCAATCAGTGCATACATCATTTACAAACCTTTGCGGGCAGATACTGATCATATAATGATCATCCTCAACTTTGGAAATATAACTTCACATCTATTTCTTTGGAATTGGAACATCCCCAAAAGAAGATACTCAATAATAAATATCAGTCTCTCAAAAATAACTTTGAAGAGATCCATAGGTAAAATTAGTATTAGATAATGACAACGGAATAAACATTGTTAGGCATTGGGTAGGTTTTTATAAGAACAATAATAGATGTACAAACTTTGTTCCCGAGGAGGAATACTTTACTCATACATAAACCAAGGATATCACCAATAATTCCTCAGGAATGGAAATGTAACTCACTTCCGATCAGTGCATACATCATTTGCAATCTTTACAGGCAGATACTGGTTATATAATGATCATCTCCATAAGTAAAATTAATTTATACAATGCTCAACGGAATAAACTCTGTTAGTCATTGGGTGGATCTCTGTAAGATACATTAATAGACATGCAAACTTTGTTCCCAAGGAGGAATCCTTTCCTCGTAAATAAACCAAGGATATCACTAATTATCCTCAAGAATGGAAATGTACCTCATTTCCATACATCATTTGCAATCTTTCCAGACAGATACTGATTATATAATGATTGTCCTCGGATTTGAAATATAACTCACTTCTAATTAGTAAAAATGTCATTCACATTCCTCTCTTGCATATAGCATGAAGACATGACTAATTTTGTAGTTAAACTGAGTTGAATGGCATGCACGCTACTACTAGGCTCAAGATCCATGTGATCAACAACCTCCGTAATTGTACCTAATCAAGCTAAGCACAATGTACATTGTACAGAGAGAAACAGCAGAGAAGATAAATGATGACAAGCGATATGATCATTGATCAGTATGGATTGAACTTATTCCCTACCATTGGTGTAAGAACAAAAGATTCTTCAGTGGAAAGTACATTGAAAATATTAAATAACACTCAACTGTAGAAGACTTTGCAGCTGCATTCCACTTACCTCTCTAACCAGAAACAAGAAACAATATAGAAAAGTCCTAACAAGAAGGAATCGGAGTTTTAAGGCTCTTTACAGATAAGAAATGTTTAACCATCATCATCCTAGAAAAAGGAAAAACAAATCGCCCAACTATCACCATTAAATAATAATCATTAAACTTCTACAATCATCATCCTAGAAAAAGAAATACAAATCATCCAAACTTCTACATGCACAAACATGTATCATATTCAGATTCATTTTTGAGAGATTACTAAACAACGATGAAGGTTCACATGACAACAACTGTAATTGCTGCATACTTTTGGTTTCAATAGATGGCATCTTTCAGGCAGAATCTAAAATTTAACTATGCCAATTACTCTAAAGCAACCAGTCAATGACTTGCAATCCACAAGAATTGTTTGTCAATGTAGCCAGGCAGTTAAAAAACCCTCATAAAAGTAATGGCATTGAAAATACTCAATAAACCAAATCTATGAAATTGTTCTAAGTTGTCTTCTACCAGGATTGGTATTTGCTTAGTGTGGCACCTTGACAAATTGTGCTCCAAGATGCAAGGGAAATTATTTAAAACTACACAAATTTAGAATGTCAAATTTCAAGGAAGGTTGCAAGCATAGTTACCCAGTTTGAAAATCTAGATTCCTACAAAAGGGGTTTAAATCGAAATATGTCGAATTTGATAAAAGAAATTGGAAAATCTGTTCAGATAAATGGAAGTGTGTATGTGTGTGTTGAAATATTATATTATATTAAACATATGTAATATCTTAGCTGCTGTGCCAAGCAGAAAAAGTTCGCTGGTAAATGAGTATGCAAAGATAGGAAAATTTTGTTTTTAAAGAAGAAAAAATGATTCAGAAAACGTTTGGATAGCTTTGGGCCAATTTTGTATTTCTGAAAAGAAATCTGGATCAGATCCAGGAGGATTTGGTGACTATGATTATAGATAATGGCTTCTAAAGTATTACACTGTTGATGCTCAAATATGCTTATTATCAGTGCCACACACAGAGCATGAGCCTGGGAAGTCCTACAGGTGTGGGACCTTGAAGTGCAAGAAGACCTCCAAGATTGAAAGGCCGGTTCCTTATCTATTCTAGTGTCAACCTGTTTTAACTAAGGAAAAAGAGAGAAGAACATAAAAGCAAAAACAAATGAAAAGGCAATGAGCCAGAATAGAAGATCTTTCCATTTGCACGAGGATTGAAAGCATGGGATTCAATAGTCAATAAAATCAAATTAGAGACATTGCAGCAGTATGAAAGACAAGAAAACAATATTCGCACAACATATGCCTGCAAAAGATCAGCAGGATTCCAAACACATATACAAAGATTACCCTGAAGGATCCAAATAAGAAAGCAGAGAAAGAATACTTCGCACACAAGGCTTCAGCAAGCACAAACCTGCAAAGATCCATCATCCCTTTCTCAAGAAAGCTTATCATATATAGAAGAGAAGAAGCAAAGAGAAAAGAAGGGGAAATCGAATGTTGATCAACTCAGTCTGGTGAACTCCCACCTGGGAAGGAATTTGAAAATGGAACCATAAATGCAATCACCTCCTCATAACCATTGCTGCAGAGATCATATGTTTAGGAGTTCATTTTTGCCCAGGCTCCATCAATTTAACGCCTCAACCAGAAAAACTTGCCTGCAAACTCTGACTTAATTTTATAGAACCAAACTTCTTAATTAATCCATTTGCCCAAAACATCCATTTCAATTTCAAAAACAGTGATGAAATGGGTGGAGAAAGACTATGTATCAAGCCCTCTTCTTGAGAGCTAATTCGCAATAATGCTACCATTTGGAATATATATTCTCAAAGTGGTTTTACTAGTTTCCTTTAAGCCATGAATGGCTATGACCCTGTTCTGTCCAATCAGTTCACAATATCCTAAAAAATGTGAGGGGTTATCTCATTCACCATCTCTAAAGAATTAATCGCCCAAGCCACAAGGCTACAGACAGATGGACTAAAATTGCAAAAGACTATAAAGTCAAGGAATCACAAACATATTGATTCATTCTTAAGGAAAGGCAAGAAGGTCGACAAATTTCAAAACAGGTTCAAAAAGGGTGATTTGCCCAAACATTGGGGAGAAGTTGCAATCACATTGATGAGATACTTCACCCTAGAAGGTAGGTACAAGAGGGTTTACCTTTATCATTTTCCAATGCTAAATCACCTACGACATAAAATCAAAATGAGTTTCTCGATCTTCTTCTTGAGTTCTTTGGAGCAATATGTGGTCAACCATCAATGTCTTGTTGGGTAAGGCTGATATGCCATTACAACAGGGCTTAACTTACTGCATATATAGGTATGAGCTTGCTAAACCACCCCCCACTACGTTTCCCAAATTTGTCAACCTTGCTAAGGATCCCCTTCCCAATTTAACTCTCGTACCACCCTAGTTAATGCCTTTGAAACCCCTAATATAGGCTAGCAGCCCACTTGAACAAACCGATGTACAGGCATGGAGAAGTAGCTGCCTCTCTTGACCAAAATGCTCCATGATATCAACTTTGAAACAACAATTGGCCAGAAAAATTGTAGGAAAAAGAATAGTATATTTTTGCTCCCCTATGCTATGTTGATTGGAAGCTCAACTTGTTCTGCCAATCATCAAGACTTGAATGAGGATTTGACCAGGCAAAGGGTTGGAATGATAATCTAAGAGCTGCAATTCTTGCTCATGTTCCCAAATGAGTACGTTAAGTGACTTAAGACTGCTGATCGCATCTTCCTTCTGCTGTTTTTCACTCACTGTTTTTAAAAATGCCAATATTTGGCTTAAGTGGACCACACTCCCCAAAGTGTCTTGAATCTCAATGGAACACCAAAATGCATAATGTCAAGTATATGCCCCAAAGATGGTACTTATATGTGTTGCAACCAGACCTTGCATTCACTTGTTTACACTCTTCTAGTAGAAGAGTACATCCCTCTATCAATATCTAAGTTACCGGTTCGGTTTTGGGTTCAGGTTTTGGGTTCGAGAACCCGGTTCGCCGGTTTGGGATTTTCTTTTTTTTTGATTTGGGTTCGTTTTGGGTTCGGTAATACAAAAACATATAAAAATCAGAAATATATACAGATTTGCAGCAGTAATTAAGTTCAGAATACACCACCATATTAATAGTTAAATAACATAGCAAAAATGAAAAATACACCACCATTTTATACTCAAATCATCAAAGTTCAAACATAAAAATGTAAAGTGTTTACAATCAGCCATTAATAATTAATAATTATTGATCATTGATCAATCTGAGTCATATGGGTCATCAAAAAAAGCAGCATCATCATCATCATTAGATGCTACATTATGTGTAGAACCACAAATAGCATTAGTTGCACTCGCACAAGCACTGCCACTAGCACTAACACTACCACTCTCATGCTCAGCGGTTGCTTCAGGCTCATAGTCATCATCAATATCAAGTGCAGCTAAGTGACTTGTGGAAGCATCCAAGTCAAGCTGCTCTGGCTCAATATCCCACCTCCTTGTGTCTCCTTCTTTGTAGGAAACTTGCTTGTGTGTAAGGAGGCGCAAGTTTGAATGCACATACACCAAGTCCTCTGCCTTTTTCGAATGTAGCCTATTGCGTTTTATTGAGTGGATGAAGGAGTATGTGCTCCAATTCCTCTCAGAAGAAGATGAACTAGCAACCTATTAAGACCAAATTAAATAGTTAGGAGTTACAAAATTTAAGTTGATTTAACTAAACAAAAATATTAATTAATAATTTAATATAAATATAAATTTAAAATTAAAATTAAAATTACAAAATATAAAACTTACTTGGGATAAAATTTTTATTGCAATAGGTTGGAGGTGCCTGTATTCTTGCCCATGGAAGTACCACCAACTATGAGCATCCACCCTAACCTTGTCTCGAACAGCATCAAGATTATGATCAACAGTACCAGAGCATGCAAAAGCCATGAACTCAGCCCTCACTCGATCACGTTGGTCACGATCAGTGAAGAGTCTACGAATTGCTGCCTTGTACCCTTGACCCACTTCAACATCCCTATATGGAGCAACTCTTGCTGAAGCAGAAAGTATCTCTGGACTATAATATTTGGGACTCAATGCAAAAGCAAGAAGATGCAACGGAGTGGTCATTTTGTTCCATCTATCAACAATGATTTCTTGTAGCTCTTTGAAGAACTTTTCTTCGGGATCTTCCTCTTTTGCATTGATGATGATTTTCATCTTCTCAATCATTGAGTCGATACCATCATATACTTCACCCAAACAAGGTCTATCCATGTCAGTGTAACGGATCATGCTCAATATGGGCTCAGTGAAACTGACGAGATACTCAACAAGGTCCCACCAACTATCATCTAGGATCCTTTGCTTGATCCTATTTGCCCTTTCACTGGTAGATTGCCTCCATATGGCCCAATTAGGGCTGATTACCATTGCAGAGAGTGCCTCACGAACCTTTATAAGGCATCTCAACACAATTGTGTTGGAGGCAAAACGAGTCTCGGCAACCTGTTTGAAAATCAAAATTAAAACTAAAATATAATTTAAATTTACAAAATCAAAATTTAAAATTAACAAAAAATTAAAAAATTATTAAAAATATTGAGAATTAACTTACCTTCAACAACTCCAATTTTGAGAATTGTCTAAATATTCCTTGTGTCATATGGTGGTTGGTGACAAACATTTGAATGTCTTCGCCCTCAGCATACACCTGTTTGATCCATTCAATTTTGGATCCAATTTTTTGTAGCATTAGATTAAGGGAGTGGACAGCACAAGGTGTCCAAAAAATGTGTGGATACTTCTCCTCAACCAATAACCCAGCAGCCCTACAATTTTTGGCATTATCAGTTACAACTTGCACAACATTTTTATGGCCCACTTCTTCAATAGCTTGGCAAATGATGTTAGCAATAAATGGACCATCCTTCACCTGTCCTTCACAATCCACTGCTCTCAAAAACATTGCCCCTTTAGGGGACACAGCAATAACATTGATCAATGGGCGATTTTTTGCATCTTTCCATCCATCAGAAACGATGGTCACCCCTGTTTCGATCCACGAATCCCTTATGGGCTTCAAAGAGTCTGCTACATGTTTCACCTCTTTCTCCAATAAGGTGCAACGAACCTTCTCAAAACCTGGGCCCTTATACCCCTTTGGAGCCTCATTAATAGATTTCACCATTTTTTGCCAATATGGTGAACGAACAACATTGAATGCCAATCCATTGGCATAGACACATCTTGCTATGTCTTGATCAGCAATCTCTCTTGCCTCATTCTGAAATGAAGCTTCCAACGGTCCCTTAGATCTTTTATTTGAAGAGGGCGTGGTTTGCTCTTGAGGGATGTCCATAAATGGATGGCTTCCTGTAGGTGGAAAATAAGAAGGCGGTGTAGGGGGTTTCATGAAACGAGATCCTTTCTTCAAAGGATGGCTTGTTTTACCACTGGCTGCTCTTTGGTCTGCCTTTTCTTGCTCAGCAATATATTTCAACACTATATTATCTGGAATGCCTTTCTCATCTTCACCTGGACAATTTTTTATGCCTGTTTCAGAGATCCCACACAAGTGCCCTTTCACTCGACTGTATGAGCTTGAATACTGAACATGGCAATGACTACAAATCCAAACATATCCTCCACCACCTGGAAGTTGTTGAACCATTTCTACATATTTCCAAAGGGGAGAGTTTGGGTTTGTTTTGAAACGAGATTGGCTTGAGCCTGAGGAGGTACCGGTTGCCATTGTAATATGGAATAGTGAATACCTAAGGCACAACATATTGAAATTTTGGTATTGATTGATTGAATTTGAAACTAACAGACTTAATTAATTTCAAAAAATGAAAAAATTGAACATGTGTTATAGACATTTAGAGGAATGAAAAGTAAAACAAAACTAAAACTAAAAAACAAAACAAAAGAGTTGAAGTCCATTTGTTTAAAAAAAATGTAAAAAAAATCAAAAAACTTCAAAAAACCTACCTCTTTTGAAGAAATCTTGCTCAATGATCTTCTTGGCAACGAATAGGCACTTGCAAGTGCTTAGGAATAGCACAACAACCAACTTCGAACAATCTACAATCAACCTTCAAGTCTATTCAAGCTTGTGCAAGCAAAAGAGAAAGTTCAGCAATGGAGGCAAAAAATCCTTTTTTTTCATTCACAAATTGGTAAATGACTATCACTTTACCTATTTCATGTTTTAGAGGCACATATTAGGGTTGGAAAGAATAAAAAAATATTTAAAAGTCAACAAAGACTTAAAAAATTATAAAAAAAAGTCAAATTCGTGCTTTGAAGTCCGCCTGGGCACGAAATTCTACCTGGGTGGTCGGACCCACAGTCCGGGTTCCGAACCCGGTTCGAACCCACAGTGCATTTTTCCGGACCCTGGGCAAATTAGGGCGAACCGGACCCAAATTTCGAACCCGGATCGAACCCGGGCCCCCTAGGGCCGAACCCGGTAACTTAGATCAATATAGAAAACAAGTTCATTTCTTTTGTGCCCAAAAGTTCATCAGCACCTCCTCTTCAACATCCTCAAAAAGGTATTCTAATCCAAGACTAGAACCCTGTGATAAAACCACATCTCCTTCAACAAACAAGAACACAACCCACTTGGAAGATGGAAAAAAATCCCTACTTTGCTCTCCATCATAGAGATAGGCGTCTCTGATACATACTACTGCAATCATCTTCAAATCTGAAGATTCCTCAAGAATTCCCTCCCAAATTAGCTCTTCTGAAGGAGACAAAGACTCTTCATCTGAACTCACATCTTATGCATGCTGGGGATGAACCTACTCTACTTCAAAAACTGAATGTACAGCAGCAATATCTTCTCTTTTCTTATTTCAACAAAAAATGTTATTGTTTGCACACTCACCTCCTATGAGGATAACTTGATTCTCTTTCACATGATGTTGATTTTCTATTCTAGGGCATGTTGAAGCTTGTGAAGAGCATGGACTAGACTAATTGTAGTCTAATGAGGCAACATAGTAATCTCTCCGATTGGGTGTTTGAGGATTTTGGACTGCAAGCTGCCTTTTGAAAGCTATGAACTCGTTAGAAAACTCAAAAACAAGACTCTTCATTTCTACCATCTAATTGGGATCAAAGGATCAAGTGGGAGGTGGAGGGGATGGGCTGAAGATTTGCATTTGGTCACACTGAATAGCTTGTTGGAGTCACTAGTTTGAGGGAGTGGAGTGTTAGTTTTAGGATCAGAAATGAAATAAGCAGAAATACAACACACGAAGCAATGAACACAGCGAATACCCTGGGAAAACCCTCCTACTTGAGGGAGAAAAACCTAGCAAATAGATCTCTGATATATTAGAAGTATAAGAGCAGAAATCTGCTTACAAATCAGGCCCTACACAAGGCTGAGTCCAATACAAAGAATGGAGACACTTCTCCTTGATGCAAAGTACAAATGAAGACACTTCTTCTTGAAAACGTATCTGCTACTAATGGAAAGGCGAACTTCTGCTGGAGGTGTGAATTGAAGTGATTGAATTGATGATCAAATGACATGTCTTCACCTTCTTTATATACAAAGTTAGACAACCTCTTCTCTAGGTCGGCCCCTAGAGAATATAAGTATTATTAAACATATTAAGGCCGACCAGCCTTTAATTAGGGGAAAATAGTTCCCAAAGCTATAAAACACCAACACTCCCTCTTAGCTAGGGAGGTATTTTCTAGATATCCTCGTCATGGAGTCTCTCAACATGACACCCATAATGGCTACACCCATGTGTGGAAAACCACATCTCAGTCTCAGAGATGTACAAGAGTTCATCATGGAGTCTCTCAAAATGATGTCCACAATGGCTACATCCATTTGTGGAAAACACATCTCAGTCTCAAAGATGTACAAGGGTTCATCATGGAGTCTCTCAACGTGATGTAGTCATGGAGTCTCTCAACATGACGTCCACCATGGCTACTCCCATGTGTGGAAAGGAACATATGTACAAGTGTTCATCACGGAGTCTCTCAACGTGATGTCGTCATGAAGTCTCTCAACATGACGTCCACCATGTCTACTCCCATGTGTGGAAAGAAACATATGTACAAGTGTTCATCACAGAGTCTCTCAACGTGATGTTGTCATGGAGTCTCTCAACATGACGCATCATCTCAGTCTCAGAGATGAACAAGGGCTTGCACCTCATATTTCTCCATCACACTACAAGGGCTTTCACCTCATATTTCTCCTCTCAAAGAAATATACATTACAAGGGCTTTCACCTCATATTTCTCCATCTCAGAGAAGATGGAGAAATATACATTACAACAAATCTTTATGATGATGTGACTCCCTCTGAAGTTCCAAGTACTTGCATCAACCTCTTGACCTCCTTGTCCAAGATTGCCTGCAATGCTTGCCTTAGAGGAACAGTTTCCAACGCACACCTCCGATACTACTGATTTGCGAGAGTTCAGGACTGTCCTTCTCGACCTTATCCCAGATCACCCTATTCTGAATAGGTTTGCGGAGCTACCAATGTCAAATCCAAATTGACTGTCTTGTACAATTCTGCTCTCTACAGCTGAAGAGGTCTTCCAAGGACTTTAGCACCTGGCCTTGCAACACTGCAACCCACTTAGCTGACACCTTCACTTCTTCTCAGTGAGTCACAAAACTCCCTCTTGATCCCTACCTCAAAGATTGCAGAAACTTAATCCTTTTCCCAGACATGCTCTTAACTCGTGCCTTGAATTCTCGGAATTTAACTCCCTCTGAATGTCATTTCCTCCTCTTCGAAGTAGCTTGTGCCCTCAAGAGATGTCTCCAGTGAAGAATCATGAGAGTTATGCGGCACCAACTCAGTCCCAAGGCTGCAAGCTATGTCTCCATGTTTATTCATTTCTTCACCCGGCATGACTTCCTCACAAGATGCATCAAGCTCTCCCTCTCTTGAATTCCTTATGCAATCTCTCTCCATCCTGCATAATAGTTCATAGAATCAAACTACCCCGAAGAGAAATATACATACCAATGCTAGAAGCATACATGATTCAATGTTATTGCATAAAATTCATGATCATTATTCAAATGTACAAACATAAAATACTTATCTCTTATTGATTTTATTGCAGCCATTTTACTCTTCCTGACAGCCATCATCTTCGCCCAATGATGTACTTGTATTTGTATGAAGCAAATACCTACAGTTCCAGAATATTTCAACAAACTCCTATCATGCAAATTTCAAACCTTACTTTAACTGATGCATTATGTCAAACATTTATTACGCAACCTTCCAGCTTCATTGCTATATGTCTCCAAACTGAATTACAATATGCAGATCACAATCTGTGCAATGATGAATGATGACAGTAATTATAATGGCCAACTATTTCTTTAGTAACTCCTTTCAGCCTCTTATTATGAAACTTGTACAGCTTGATCTCAACATCATCAATTCTTAGCTTTGTGCTGTGATTTGTCCCATCATCATATATATGAAGAATAGCAGAGAAAAGGGGAAACTGAGAATCTCTGTTGTATCCACAACTTTCTGCTCCTCGAACCATCCTGCCAATATTAGGTGCCCATGAAATGGCATACACTTGATCTCCATCTTCACCTGACATTGGCTTCAATGACAAGTGTCTTCTAAATAAATCGCACCTCCTTATACTAGCGTTAGCTTCCCAAAAGCGACGGTTACAATAATATTCAAGACTCCCGAAAAAGCCCGACTTCACACAAGATGTCGATGCCTTCAGAACATATTTTTCTTCTTCAGAATTTATATCTGTCTTTCCAAAGCACGTCACTCAGCAATCAAAACGTTTGGAGTCTAGCGTATAATTGTCTTTTCCCAAAATTTGTTGTATTTCACCACTTCAAGCAACTCCTGATAGGTAGCTCCGCTTTGTCAAGGAAATGCAATTCTAGCAAGTTTGTCTTACTTAGTTACTGATAATTTTGTCTTTAGATCAATGCTTGTCTTTATGCATCAGTAATTCCTTCAATAGACATCGATATATAAATACCTGTTTATTTTCTCCAAACAACGAATGATTTGATTTCTTAACAGCACCCAAGTTACCACGGAAATACCAATCCTTGTCTTTATCGGACTTTAGTCAAACTAATGATGTTTATTAAAAATTGTGCCTTCATGGTGCTATGCCAACATTGACAAGCCACAATTTTCAGATAATAAAATGAATAAATTAGTACCTTCCTCTTGACTGATGTCACAATATGCCACGAATATTATCTTTAGACTAAGTTATCGGGTTCGGCTCCCTAGCTCAGGGTCCTGGTCCAGGTTCACTCCGGGTACCGGTCATGGTCCGGTCCCTCTATGGGTTCGACCAGGGTTCGATATTTGGAGTCCTGGTTCGCCGATGAAGAACCCAGGTCAAACCCGGGCGAACCCACGGGTTTGGGCGCCTAAAAAGCATTTTTTTGTTGCATTTTTTAATTTATTTCTGCAGTTTGACTTTGACCCATGCCCAAGGGAACCCTAAAAGTGACCTTTAAAACACTTTAAACACCTAAACTACATCATTTTATTCATTTGTTTTGCAAACAAGCATTTTCATTCCAAGAGGCTGACTTGGATGCTTCCACTTCCCACCATGTTGCATATGAGGAGTCCGATATCCAACAGGAGCATGGGCACAATACGAGTGCTAGTGACAGTGGCAGTGCCATTGGCACTACTTGTGATTCATCTAGTCTTCCTACTTTATCTAATGTCAATGGAGACTTTGATATAGATGATTTAGAGGATCCATTTGATGATTAAAACTTTAATAGTGTTGTAATATTGAACTTGAAGTTTGAAGTTTGAACGATGAATATTTATATTTATCATGCATGTTTAAAAAATTAAATGTTTTAACTTTTAAATGATATTCAAGTTTATGGTGGTTTTGTTGTTTATATGATGTTATGTGATGTTCTCATGCTTCTAGGCTGCATATATATATATTTTAGTTTTGTACTAACAAACCCAAAACAAACCGAACCCTCGAACCCGAACCCGAACAAGCAACTTAGTCTTTAGACACTTATTTGTTTGATCTACAAATATTCAAGAATGACGAAATTCCCTCATCAATCGATTCTTCTTTATTTGTCTTTTCTGAAGGGGTCTGCCTTCACATATTTCTCACGATTTGTGATTCAAGCAGATATAATAAAATCTGACAAATAATTCATCTTACTTGCCCTATCAGCTACTCTTTGTCTTATTCGATTATTAAAAACCTCCATATTATTATAATTCCCAGATGGCTGCGCCTGGGAATTAAATCGATGTACTTCACAAATCGTTTATTCCCCAAGACACTTGCGTCCAGCCTCTAATATTGGTAAAAGTGATGAATTTAACCACTTCGCAAGCATGTTGCAAGACAGTGCTCAAATACTCGGTAAAGCCCCATTCTACAGGTTCCATAAAAATGTCCTTTTATTCCAAACTCGCAAGTGTTGCCAAAGCAGCAATCCCACCACCAATGGAATGGTCTGTAAACAAAACGGATTTTCCTGTTTCAAGTGCCTCTGCAACGTGTGCTTTGTCAAATCTGATCGGATTTCCCCTGAACCCGCTCTAATACCATGTTAGTTTTAGGATCAGAAATGAAATAAGCAGAAATACAACACACAAAGCAATGAACACAGCGAACACCCTAGGAAAACCCTCCTACTCGAGGGAGAAAAACCCAGCAAATAGATCTCTGATATATTAGAAGTATAAGAGCAGAAATCTGCTTACAAATCAGGCCCTACACAAGGCCGAGTCCAATACAAAGAATGGAGACACTTCTCCTTGATGCAAAATACAAATCAAGACACTTCTTCTTGAAAACGAATCTGCTGCTAATGGAATGGCGAACTTCTATTGGAGGTGCGAATTGAAGTGATTGAATTGATGATCAAATGACATGTCTTCACCTTCTTTATATACTAGAGAATATAAGTATTATTTAACATATGAAGGCCGACCAGCCTTTAATTAAGGGAAAATAGCTCCCGAAGCTATAAAACACCAACATGGAGAGATGGCTAATATAGGGGCAATTTGTCCAGCCTGTAGGGGCTATTCTACAACTCAATTCATTCAATGGAGGGAAAACCAACCACTAGGTTAAACAATAATTCTTTAATTTTTAGCTTAAAACTAAAAAGTAGAAACTTGAAAGTTTGAACAAGTTCTAAATTCTTTACTTAATGTTTTTTTTAATATTTTATTTCTAAATTTACAGTGGGAAAATTACAATGTTGTCACACCAAATCTTTAGAGGCTAGCTAGTTGCATTTTGTCCCAACCCTATATTACTTTGGGGTGTGAACACAATTGAAGTCTATTTGAAAGCATTCACACAAAGAAAAGAAATAAGTTGACCGAGTGTCTCAATGACCACCTCCTCATCCGAATCAACCTTTTCCTTCGAACCAAAAAGATGCAGAGTCCTCATGATGTCATTAACTTGGATGGCATAAATCCATCTGTTAATTGGACTGTCAAGAGGAAAATATTAAATAATGATGTCATGTTTACTAATGAAAATACTACTGAATTGGAGAGAGCAGCAGCAAAAGCAACAGAAGTGGATCCAATGGTGGAGAACATTTTTGAGGAAACAATCAGTCCTCATGGTGATATCAACTTAGCTTCTAGTTCAAGGCCCAAAAAATTAAGTTACACAAGGTGGGGGAAGAGGAGGCTGTACGTTGTATTGACTGTTTTTTGAAATATGTAAACAGATATAGTGCTATTATATGATTATTATTTATAATTTTGTTGTAATACAATGTATTGTTTGACTTTGAAACTTTGAAATTTCAAATTTTGAGCATTTGAGGGTCATATGACATAAAATGTATGAATTATGACAAAATGATGATCAGAATAGACTTTTGTGTTCCCTAAACATATTAATTTCTGCTTTCTTGTGTAATTATGTTTTTTTTTTGTCCCATGTCCAAGTCAAATTTTTGGGCTGTCGAGTCCATGCCTAGACCACGTTTTCAAACTATGGTTTGCAATTTGTAAAGTTGAACTCATTTGGTTAGAAATATTATGCTGCAGGACTTGTATTGATGTAAATAAACTGTTTAAGATAACTGAGTGAATCTCATATAAGATTGTTAGAATCAATAAAAAGATAACAAAAAAATCAATTTTGTAAAGCAGAAAATTTCTTATACACCCCAAGAAGGGACTGACTAAACCAGAGCCCATCTCAATGGATACGGAAGTGACTAATCAAAAGATAGAATCATCATGGCCATATGTTGGTTACCAAAACATAAGCACAATTAGATTTTGATTTTCTTTTTATGTTATTTTTGTTGATTTAACTGTTCATTTCTGGTAACATAGATTTTAACAGGCTTGGCCAAGAATTAGTTGAGGTGTTTGACATCTATGGAAGAGAGGCAGAAATACTATGATGCATCTCATTTATTAGGGCCAGTGTTGCAGAATATTTATTTTTGCATGATATTGGTGAGAATAATGAATTAGACTGTGAAAGCTAGATAAAATCTAGTTCAAAGAAAATCTGAACAACCATGTTAAACATGGAGTGACTCTGAAAAGAAATTCCATCTAGCAGGTTCCAAATCAAAGACCTATCAAGTTTTCAAATGTCAGTTGGAGAAACATGACCAATATGCTAGGCCTCAACTTGACATTGGCATTTAGTGTGCATTCAAATTTAATAAGAGTTAATTATATGGACCACAAGAGCACCAGATAATTCTGTATACTTCACAATCAGACATCTAACACAATCAAACATTAACAGTGGCAAAGAACTGACAAAAAGGTATCAAAGCAACATAACAAGACAAGTTGCATACAGGAAATTTTGTCATTATATATGCGATCAGAAGATCAGCGAAATAACAGATAAGATAATAAAAGGCAGGAATCAAGGTGAGATACAACCTCTCAAAATTTACTAGCTCATACTAAAATGTACTTTTGATATTGAAAGATAAGACACAAAATAGCTAGGATGCATGAATTGAATAACTATAAGATTTCAAAGAGCTTACACACAAACAAGTAATAGAGAACAAACATACCAGCCACAACAATTATTGAAATAACATCCCCAGCCCTCTGAACTCTCCAAATGCCTTTTTTATATGACTTGAATTTCTTCAGTGCAGGATCTTCTTCCAATAGCTGATTATAAACAAGAACCAAAACAGAACTTACAAAGTATTATCATTGATCAAACAATTTAAACATTATAATAGCACGCATTTTATAACAATAAACAGATATTGAAAACAACAGCAATGGTTATTTGGTTCCTCCTTGCTTAGTCAAAGTGCATTCTTTGAGAGAACGTGTGTCATCCTGGAGTTTTAATGACTACTAAAAATATGAACTAACACAAGAAAAACATTTGACAGATTTCTGTATCCATTTCCACAGGATGCTTAATAGAATAGCCATCATCAGAAAACATAAAGGCAGATACTATATCCCATGTAACAAGATACGATATGACCTCCCAGTTATCATTGCAAATAGCTAAGAAAAGACACATTCTAAGGGCATTGATGAGGTAGTTTAGAGAATTATCAAATCTTCCTAGTTCTGGTCTGATTCAGGCTTAGGAAAAGTTGATACCTAGCTACTAGTGATAGCTGATTTGACTCAATTGCTTAATGTTCTTCTCAAGAACAGATATAACTTTGTTCATAAAATGAAATGGAGACAAGTGAATTCTGTTGGTACGCATTAAACTAGTGACTTCAACATCCATAGCTCGTCCAAGCTGTAGAGGAAAAAAGGAGAATATGCATGCATAAATATTAACTATTAAAGAGGATAGCAAGCCAGTTCTTGAGGCATAGTTAAGAAACCTATATGTCAGATGCAATGTAAATCTAGCAGAAAACCAAACAAAATAGAGACAAATCACATTTGAGTTCTTCACAAACTAATCAATGCAGAACTGGCCCATAAATGCTTCATATTTTCATAAACTAATAGAGTTGTCTTCAATCTCACTTCCAATCTCAAAAAATTTAACAATGGTATCAGAATCACTATAAAAGATAATTGGAAGACCTGGGAGATCATATCAAAACTAATCTAGTCTGAGTGACCTTTAGCATAGTAGCAAGCAATGGCAATTATTCTCCTTCTCATTAGTAGTGAGCAAACTGAGTCACTCTCATCATTTTATCACTCTTGAGAGGAAGCTGTCCCCAATTGCTACATGAAATAGGGAACATTCTTTGCAAATACAATCTTGCAGAACCCATTTGGTTGTTGTCTATAGAAAACTTTCGTGCACAACCAGATACATATGAGTTTGCTTCTTATGATGGAAACATCTTCCAAGTAAAAAGTTCATACTGCTTGAGCTGGCCCGCATCAACAAAATCGTGGATGCTAAGATCAGCTGGAAAGTCTAAGCAAAAGTTTGATCTTGATTGTTGAGAGAAAATCTAATCGGTTTTGTGTTTGATGTTGTTTGTAGTAAAGAAGCAGCTTCTTTGATTTGTAATGTATTAAGTTTCTATGCTCATTAAAAATTATAAATGTCAAAGTTGTCATACGTGAATTATGATTCAAAATGGTTGAGGCCAAAATGCAAATAATATCGGAATTAGTGTTCTTAACTTTTGGAGCAAAATAATAATGTAGTTGTCTGAAAAAATGATGAAACAACCATCAAACAATTAAGCAAAACTGTAAAACAAACATGATGAGAATTTGATGTGGAAAGCCCGGTGTAGGGAAAACCAGCTAGAAATTGTAAATGCATAGCTTCCTCTCCTTCCCTCAGCCAAAAGTAGTTTCAAAGAAATCACAAAGTGCATACACAACAATCTTCCTATTATCACATTTTCTTAAAACGAGCTCCACTCTCCAATTCTCACTCTTATAGTTGCATGGGCTTATGCCTCTCACAGATATAATTTTTTGAAAGTGTCCTTTCATGCACTTAAGGACTTGCAAGTGTCAAGGAACCTGAAAATTAATCTTTCCAGCCATTACTCTGCTTCTTTGTTTGAAACAGGGCAAAACCACCAAGGGCATTAAAGAAAAAGTGCCATGACACATCTGCAGCCACCATTATCACATTCAAAAACATTTTGAAAATCACACAACCGCCACCTTGCTATGCTTGGCAGTTTCACCACTATACATAAAATCCCTTTTCCTGGTTTTGTTTTTGATGGATTCCTTGGTTGCTTAATTGATTTTTACTTGGATCATTATGAATCACACCTCCTTTTTTCAGCAGGCTTTTATTCCTAGAAAAACTTAGTGGTTTAAGAATTGTATAAGATTTCATCCACTTTCTCCATGAGGAAACATCTTGCTTGGCTTTGTGTCTTTCCCTTGAGTTCGATCTTCCAGAAACCTTGTGGTTCTCCTCAAATCTCTTTGACCTTTATCTGCAACACCACATCCTGCAACTCTCCTTAAGTATCCAAGAGTAAGTCTTCAATAGAGGGTAGTGGCTGTCCTCCATCATCCAATATGTTTTTCACAGATAAATGCAAATTCTCACAATTGATTATTGAGTACATCCTCATGAATGGAGGCAATCTAAGCCAATGAGAATTCTCTCCAATGTTCTTCATGATGGTAAATGGTCCGTATCTAAAAGCTTTGATTTTTGCTTGCTTGTTCTATAAGTCTATCTTTGCTCAAGTACAAACACACCTCGTTTGCCACCTTGAATGTGTGTGTTCTTGATAATATTGATCAAGCCGAACCTTACACTTAGCATGAGAATTCTCCAACTATTCCTACACTTTGAGATGGATTTGTTTAATGCTCTCAATGGGTTTTGCTATCCTTGTCACATCATCTAGTTCTTCTTCTTCTCTTTGATACGTCAAAACAAAATCAAGTCGGTTAGTAAGCAAACAAACTAAGCATGCTTCAAAAGGTGACTTATTGATAGATATATGAACTGCCCTATTATAAAATTGTTATATGTATGCCACAAACTCATCCCATGTCCTTGGATGCCTGTCATTATAAACCCTTATCAGCTGAACCAAGTTTCTATTTACAACTTCAATTTTATCATCATTTTGAGGAAAAAAACCTTATGCTTATTTTGAGTTTGGTGTCTATCTTTCCCTACACTGTGATCTAAAACTTGAATTTCTACATTTTTCTTCAGCCAACCCAATCAATATTGATGTGGAAGTTCATTAGTTTGCAAGCCAAATCTTTTTACAACTTCATCCAAAATTAAATTGTATTGTGAACCAGAATCAACAAGGGCATTTGCCATTTACCTATTCTTTCTTGATTTGGACTGTGATTTGAAAGAGCTTGCTCAGCTTCTCTTTCACTTGCTTGCCACATTAGTAGTGGTGCAATGAGGTGACCATGGATTTCTTGGAGTACCCTTTGTTACAATCATCTGGACCCAATTCAGGATGCAACTTTCAACACTGTGTATTAATATATCCATCTCTATCAAAATAGCTACAATGATTCTTTGGATCCTTACAGAGATGCAAAGCAGTAGCATTTTTATTATCTTGTTTTAAAGATTGGGATGAAATATTTACAAAAGGATATGAACTATGTTCTGCAGCAGTTTCAAGACCAGTGCAGCAGAACACATTTGAAAAAGCAGTCAGAGCCATTTTGGGGGACGGCATGGAATCGCAGTATTAAGTGTATGTGTGTGTGTGTGTGTACATATGTATATATATGTACAACATCAAGATTCAAGTTTAGACATTCACATAATGCATCAAATTGGAGAAGCAACAATCATTAATTCAAGCATAGCAGCAATGGATAAATAAAATTCCATTGTTGTCACTATCACAAAAGGCCCCAAAGATACAAAATGAAAAAATACCCAAAACAAAATTGTAGGCCCAAAACATTATTTTGTAACCAATAATTGTGAAGAAGTTCTAAATCCTCAGCATCGACTATGCCTCACAAATGTCATAAACCAAGTGCACTTTTTTGACCTTGCCCTTGCCAATAAAGGATTTATGTGTCTGATTTGTTATTTCTTAGGCTGACTTGTTGACTTATTTTTCTTAGATAATTCATCCTGGCCTAAATCTTCTTGTCTTACATGTAGTGTGCTTGTAAGGATACTTCATCAAGATCTTGAGGCTTATACCAACACATACCAACACAGCAGATATCAACTTATCCTTGGATGCTTGATTCTTAGCATACAACTCTTCTTGTTTCACAAGGCTTTCTTGGTCTTCATCATGAACTCCAAGTTTTCTTTCAATGAGACAACTCTCCTTCCAAGGATTTCTTCAACTTCTTAATTCCACCTAATTGTTGAGATTCTGAGTTCTCTGGCTCATAAGGCTGGAATTCCTCTTTCTAGAATCTTGCCAGTCATGTAAACTGACACAGAAAACTAGCAGCAAAACCCAAAGTATAATTAACTGCTCCGGTACCAATATGATCTATAAAATCTCAAATATTTCAGCTTGTTGGAAATTAATGTCTGTTTATGTTGTATTCGATATGATTGAATTTGACAAAGATGAGTGGAAATAGTACTGGAATTAGCACTTTTGAATTGTTGGAATGCAGGTCTAGATGCATGAAAGAATGATGAACTGACCATGAACGAAGTACAACAAGCACAACAAACACTACAAAGGCTTTAAATTGAGAACTCTCATTTGACGAAAACCAGTTGCAAGTAATAATAAATTTTAAACTATTTTGATTAAAAACTTGGAAGTAACAAATTAAAATCGTAAGATAAAGACTATAACATTCACATACAACGGTCCCAACTAGAAAATTGACAAACAATAAAAAATACATTTACGAATATTTCACGATTCATATAATTTTTTAAAAATCTTAACGCCCTGAAATTTAAATCCAGTTCTAGGCACAGCCCGTGGAATGTTCTTGATGTAATTTTGGGATGCAGTTCGATCTGGGTGCTGCATATGGAACATTCACAGATCCAGAAATCCCTCATTTTCATGCTGCAAAATAAGCGGTTTAGGACTCATGCCCGCGCATAATTATTCAGAAAGATATTAAAGGTTAGCTACGGTCTATAATGTAGAAAACACCTTCATAAGGCTATGCTGCAACGATAAATCGGCTGCAAGTATATAAAGGATACACGAGTTCAAATCCTCAAACTTCATTAAGGCAATCTGCATTTCAGATTAATAATTAATCGCAGACATAAAGTTAGCTGTGTGAATGCAGCATCTGCCAAGGGATTAGGAACCATCTGTACTCTCAATCGGTCTGGGAACGAAAATTTCCCAGGTACCTTTACATAAAATAATAATAATGTGAAAAAATGGCTAACCATTCTGTAGTAGAGATTCTCGATCTCTGTGTTTGCTTATAATATACCGAGTATTCGCCTCCCTCCATTATTTCCCCTTGACGATAAATCAAAGGTGATAATCACGGAAGTTAATCTCGTGTTTTATTCGAGGGTTTGAGTTGATTAGCAGAAAATACAAAGACAAATTGCAAGTAAATGCAAGAAAGGAGAACAGGGCATACCGCTTTCTCTCGAAGCCCTGGCTCGATGTGTATCTGGCGTCGTTGTAGTGAAGAAGGTTTAGGGATCGAAGCCTTTCCACTCCCATGAAGGCGATCAATCATGTGTTGCCTTAAACTCTGCATTTTCGCTCTCTGACAATGGCTGGAGTCGAATGTGACCCTCTAGCACTCCTTTTGCGCAAGAAAAAGTTGAAGGTTTTATGACATAATCTTAACTAGATTGAAACATCACTTTCTGACCAAAGCATTTGAAGCAAGAAATAAATTTTTAATGTTAATGAGGTGAAAAGATACTCTATAGGACACAGTTCTATTTTTTATTTTTTTAAGTATTGATCTTCAATAAACTCTTCATTTTTCACAATCATTTTCTTGTTAATATATTTTGAAATGAAGCTGTTCTTAAATGATATTTGTAGTTGAGTCATCTGTCATTCTTAATTTTACATTTTAAAATGAAGTGTATTTTTAATTTTTTTCCTATTGTTCTAGGTAAGTAAATGGTACAAACTCTCGCTTCTCATATTTCTTTTGGAAGTTTTCATTAATCTATTTCACACCAAAGATGATGTGAGTTAGTCTTCAACTAGACAATGAGAATATTTTCTCTCCAAGAGATATTGGTCTCTAAATAGGCTTTATATTGATAATTAGAAATGGGGTTAAATTCTTCGAGGTAATATTTCTTCTTTCTCCCTAAAATCTATTTTCACATAGACTTTTGAAACTCATCTACAACAAATGTCGTTATTTCTTTGTCATTATTAGGGCAAGCATTCAAGTGAATGTGTTATTTGTTCATCCACATGCAATTTTGTTTCATCCATGACTTCTTTAACTTAAGATAATTCGTATAATTTGGTTGTCCTCAAGGGTATAAATCATATGTTTCATTCTTTCCTAGTAAAGGGAAAATATATATTTTCAATAATTAAAGCAAATAACTAACGATTATTTTACTTAGACAAATATGATGGGTTAAAAATAGAAATACTATTTTTTCAAGGCTTATGCTCTCATATGGCTCTCTTTTGCAGTATTTAACCTTTTGTTTGGCTTGTGGAAATGGCCATTCTTCTTGTAATGAGCCACCCGAAATAATAATAATTTAATGGATAATTTGAAATGAAATAACACAAAAACACCTTATTTTTAATTCCTTTTGTAAAATATAAATCAATAAAAATATAGATTCTTATTTCAAAATAAAGATACCAACATCATTACATAAATTTTCATGATACATGTTTACAAATAAAAGATTAATAAGATTAAAATTTGGATTAGTATTGTAGTCCTACCAATCCACTAAGATACACCAATATACATATTTTGATTTTTCATCTTAAATGGGTTAATCGTTAGTCATAGTCATCTCATCCAAGTGCAAACAATATGGTTGTCCAATTGTAGGAGGAAAAGCATCATTTGAGTGCTTTGCCTCCAACCATAGACCAGGTGGTCATCTACTTATCTTCCCACTAGAATTGTCATGGAACTCTTCAACAAGAGTGATAGACAAAGACATCTACAATCTAGAACCAAGTGCAAATATGAGTATGTATACACCTATCACATGTACACAATCATGTAGTCCCTAGATACCCTCTATCTAACATGAATTCCAACTAACATGAAACCTATGGGTTCAGTGAACTAATGATACATACAACTATAGCATCACTTTGGCCAAAATATTCAATTATTAGTCACATAAAAGTGAGTCATTTGTTCACAACACTAACATCTCTTACTTGACTCTTTCCTATGATTGATTAACTAGTGAAATACCAACATATAAATTATCCTTTGGTTATCAAACTCTTGGCATACACTCCCTTGAGTTGATCTTACTAATTTCTATGAATTAGATAGATGGTCATAAGTATATATTAGCGTATAATCATTGAGTTCCAATCTCATAGTATTCCCTAACCTCAAATGACATCTCTTGCCTCCAATATATAATATGATCATTAATACAAATTATATATATATAACCATTTTTCACTAATCATCTCATATCCCTTAACTTGAATTGGTTCAATTACAAAGAATATATTATTTCCAATCTCCTTGTATCCTTTACCCTCGAGTTGGTTCTATTTCTAACATTCTATTGAGCTAGACAAATAATTTTATGTGTTCACCAACTCCATGCAATACTTAATACTCATAGGTATTACTTGAGTTTAATCCCAACCAAATCATTTATACATATGCTAGCATTATTTTTCTTGTATAGATATACATAGCCACGTGATCAGAAAATAATAGTAAAAATATAAAGCATAATACAACACATAAGTTTAGAAATATATTATAACCAAACCCTCATCATATATGTCCCTCCTAAATTGGCTTTCACAAATAAGATTTTGAAAATATAAAAAAAAGCAATCCCCAACACACCCTACTCCTAGGTTGGTCTTGATACACATAAACCCTTTTAGATTGAAAGGAATCATAGATTCAAGTGTTGAAATTTGAATATAATCACATAGATATACTCAAATGCATCAATAATTTAGGTTCACAACCATGCAAACTTGTATACAATGCTACAATTAACACAATGTTCTCAATACCTTATAGTCATTAACCTATTGCTCATATTGATCAATAGAATTCAAGCACTAAATATGACTAGAACAATGCATGTCCTTTACTTATTTTCACAACATCTAATTTAATTAAATAAAATAAGTCTTGAACATAGCCATCATAAATTTTTAGGATAGAATAATTAGACTTCTTATCATGAACCCATTCATTTTATGTACACTTAAATTCTTATGCACCCTACCATACAAGGAATTGCCACTCACTTTGCAAACACTTATAAGCATCATGATGCCCATTTTAGTAGTTAATAGCAATAAGTAGCATGTTCCAAAGGATATAATTCACTTTCAATACTAAATGTGATTAAACATAATTTTAAATTAGATCCCTTCATTCCAAAATAGTTACGAATTGACAAGCGTGCAACATGCATAAGCATAGAAATGATACATTATTTCTTTAACAAAATTACTCTAGGAATATCAATCCTATAGACAAGGCTTGTGAATTTCTTGGTGTAATATCTCTAAGATTTGCTTGTGGAGAGCAAGTTGAATATAATATGGATGTCCATCCAAGCATAACGCACAAGATAGAGGAGTTTTACCAAATATTTTAATTGAGCGCATTGTTAAAGGTGGGGAATATTTTGAAGGTCCCACCTAGATTATGCATGTTACATCCATTCTAATATTCTTGAAAACTTCCCTTTCATAGACTTAACTAAGTATTAAGCTAAGGAAGCTAAGTATATTTGGTTCACATATATGAAATATGAAAAATGTGGAAGCACGCGAAGCATTTGACAAAATGCCTATGGATTGTAATGTTTGTAGATACGCACATAATGGATTTGTTGAGAACACTTAAGAAACTTTTATACAAAATCAATTAGCAAGTGTAAAACTAAAATTTTGCAACCTTAGTCAACATCCTCCTTGCCCATGCCATAATTGGAACTTTTGAATAGGATTTGGATATCCATCAAGAATAAATGATAGAGGTTTGTTGATGTACTAGGAAGTAAGAAAGTTTGTAGTGAATTTAGGATGATCGTTCGATTTTTATTTTAAAAATTATGAAAGTAATTATAAATGATTTTTAATTAAGATTATAATGTTATATGTAATGAGAATGAATTATTGATGTGTTTCTAATATATTTTTTATGAAAATTTAAAATATATTAGCAAGGTCAATTTTCATATTGTTTGAAGAATTGTAAGTTTCTTATAGGGAACACTCCACATTGTCTATTCTTGTTATTAGTGGAATTAACATTATATTCTTTCTTTTGAGTTAAGCATGTATCATTCTATAATTAATTCAAGTGTGTTGATGAATAATCTCAATAATTATTATATCCATTTCATACATCATAATTCTTATGTGTAAATACCAATCCAAGTGATATTATTTCATAATTTTTTTAAAGGTCAAACATGCATGTTCTAGATAGTCAAGTGTTAAAGAACTCATATTTAAGAACCTCAAGTTTACCAATTCCACAACCTAAGCAATTGTGACTAGCAAATGTAAGCCAAATTCTCATCCTTAATTAGCATCCTACTCATCTATGCCAAGATGGGATCCAACATAAAGGATATTGAGGTTTCGTGTATATGTAAACATAGACAAACTACAAAAACTACTTGAAAAAACCCCTCAAAGAAATGTGGACTCATACAATGCCACAATAGCAAGATATATTCAAAATGGTTTTGTCAAAAAGGCTTTCAAAACATTCAAGCAAATGAAATTGAAAAGTGTAAAACTTGATACCACAACCTCTATGACATCCTCCCTACCTATGCCAAACTAGGAACTATACAAAAGAGATTGGTTGGTGTAAGTTGATTCCTCCATCTTGACAACATCCTCCCTTAACCAACATCTCCTTGCAAATGCCATAATGGGAACTCTAAAATAGTATTTGGACATCCAATAATTTATAAAGGATGGAGGAATTTCATCAAATTTAGTGTGATTGTCCTAGTAGAATGTAAGAAAAATGTGGAAGCACATACAAAGTATGCAAACTATTTGGTAAAATGCCTCAAGACATGCACTCTCATGAAACACAATGTTGTAGGATATGCATAGCATCAATTTTTTGAAAAGGATTTTGAAACATTCATGCAAATTCAAAAGGAAATGTAATACCAAATTCCGCAGTCATAATAACATCCTTTGTATGCACCAAGATATGAAAGCATATACAAAAATCATAAACCCTAAACAAGAAGCCTCAAAGGGATGCTATTGCATGGAATACCAAGATTGTGAGATAAAGTACAAAATAGTTTTATAAAAATGAGTATTGTCCTAGGAAGAAGAATAAGCTCCTTATTAATATTTCATTCTTCTTTTCATAACCCCCCACTCTTATCAACTATTTTAGCCTTAAACTAAAAATAGGAGTATTAATTGGCACAAATGCCCTTTATAACACACCTCTACTCAAAATATACTTATACATATTATATCCCTAATAAAAATTAATTTTAAACATTGAATAGTAAAATAAATTATTGTGACCAACTTTAAACTTAAAGCCATTTGTCACAAATTTAAAATTCCACAAAGATGGCAAAGACTACACACCAACTTGATGACACATAATTATACCTGTGTATGCCTATATAATCATCATTATTCAATCATACTACAAACTTGTGTAAATGTGTGTTGGGTTCTTAGAGTTATGGTTCATTTGTTGCATCAATGATATCTACTATCCTCTCTTGGATGATACTCTCCCTCGACACACTAGAAGTGAAGAATTATATCCTATACCCACCTTCAACAATACAATAGTAGTTAGTTTGTTATTAATACCATGATCTCAAATCAAACAAATCAAGATTCTATAAAGATAAAGAATAAATATTGTCACAATATCATGTAACATTAAAATATTAATTAAATTGCACATCCTAAACTATTATTCAATCATTAAAAATATATCTAAAACAAGTGATTAAAAGTGGGATGTGACACTTTTATAAATCAAAATCTTTCTTTTACGTGTGACCTTTATAATGGCCCTTACACCCTTTGTTATGACTCTTCCAACACAACTTCCAATATACTCCAAACATGCATTTTCAAGAAGCCATGACTCCATAAATGTGAACAAAAACAACCATTCCTCTGAAATATACTTTGTTGTATATAAATTGAAAAGAGACATTGTTTCCACTTAAAATAACAATAGTTCTTATGCAAGTTGCCTCATCTCTAAGCACAAAGATAGAACCCTTATGAGTGGTTTAATGTCCCAAACTAAATTCAAGGACAATATTTTGACAATCTAAAATTAAAGTTTAAATATCTAATCTACCAAAACCTTATAACTATATAATATATTAATATTTACACAACAATATTAACAACTCCTAAATATGCTTCAAACTTCTTTATATTCCCCTAAAATGCATCAATGTTTATACAATAACATTTATGGTTCAAGATTTTATTTCAAACTTCAATATATTATCTAATATGATAAACCCTAATTGATGTATGCTCAACTCGTTCACAAATACAAGACAAACTACAAATTAGATATTTATCCCTAATATGCTAAACCCATATTAAAAAACATAAATATTTGCATTAATGGTGGATACATTGTTTACAAAATGGATTCAATAGATTTATAAACGTGTTGCAAAACCTTTCTTCGTTATATGTTTCCGCATATAGTTTACAAAATTCTATAACAACAGTGAATACAAATCATAACTTTATATATTGGAAAATCTAAGAACCCTAGATTGCAAACAATAGTGTGCATCATTAGCCGATAGGATTTTATTGTGGACTTATAAATCCACAAAAGCGTGGCATACTTTTTTTATTGAAAAAAAGAAAAAAAGCATATATTAATAGAAAAAAATAAATGTACAAAAGCCCTTAGAGAAAACAACATCATGGTACATCAATAGTACAAAGTTGCAAAAGACACACCAGCAATGGCTAAAAATTACAAAATGATCAGATTTCTCCAAGCATACATATAACTTGTTCCTCCTTAATAGTTTCCATAGATGAAAGAAGGGACTGCTGGTGTTTCTTAACAATCTTTGTCAACTGGGACTGCACCTGAACTATTTGAATCTTGAATTCCGAGTTGAAGCTGACTAAATCTTTCAATGATCTAACAAGAATTGTCTGCTGCAACATAATGCAAGAGAATAAACCATGCATAGGACGGAAATGAGATGAAGCATATAACAATAGCTTAAAACAAATCTTGACTGGCATTTAATATTTGGATCTCTTGATCAGATGAGATTTATGTTGCAGGCGTTAAATATATTTTCAAATCTTTCATTTCTTGTGAATAGATTGAAGCAGCACCTGTAGGGAGATTGGATTTCTTTTGTCTCTTTTTAAAATATTTTTGTTGTGATAGAGATTCGTAAATTTTACTTTTTTGAATCTGTATGCACAGTTATCATTTTTTTTTGTTTTATTTCACTGTAAAACAATTTATACCCTAATTAGCTCTTCTTAAACCTTCTCTATATTTGTGAATGCATACTTTTTAATTCTTAAACTAATCCATTGTATGATAGTGGCCTGCGATGGCCCCTTCCGAGTAGAAAGGCACGAGCCTCTTTCACAATGGAGAATGCGGTTGGGTAATGCTGGCTTCAGGCCAACACACTTGGTTCCAACGCCTTCAAACATGCCAGTATGCTCTTGACCCTGTTCTTTGGAGAGGGCTTCACTATAGAAGAAAATAATGGATCCCTGACACTCGGTTGGCACAGCCGACCCTCATATCTGCCTCTGTGTGTAAAGGCTTTTAGGGCTTCCTCAATTTATCGAGCATCAACTAAAACATGCACCCTTGCCAAATTAAGAGGGCACACATTTAATTCACAAATGGCTTGGTCAACAAACCGCCTGCCGTTGCAGATCATTTGAACTGGGGACAACAAAACTCAGAAATACAGTTCCCCAATTTTAGTCTCTTCGTAGTACCTGTGATTAGCTTTCTAAGGGATGGTGTACATTCTCTTCTATTTGCAATTTTTTTTACATTGAATAGAATAATTATCTGTTGCGGAATAGCCCTTCGAAGAAAATTCATGGTTATGGCAGCCAACAGTTAGGGTTTCTACCTCTACTATATATTGTCTCTTTTAAATTTATATGTTTGAGGAGCAGAGAGTCACACAAATAGTATGAATGTTTAAATAGTTCTATTGTATGATTCAGTTTTGGATAAATTGGGTTGCAAATGTGCAAGGGCTAGTATATGATCTATCTATGGAAAGACAGGGGTAAGAGGAGAGAGGTATACTTAGGGAGGGCATAGATTTATGTGCATGAGAAGCATGTAGGTGGGGCGATGGAATGAGCAACACGTAAGAAAATCTTACAGAGTGGCAAGTGGCAGATGAAAGGGTAGGCAACTAAGCAGCATGTGGCCTCCAAACAAGTAGATGCAAAGAGTACAGCTTTTAAAAAACTTTAAGATTTCGATTTTAAGTGTGTTTTATTTTCTTCTCTTGGTAGATGGTCATGTGTTAGGAAAATGTTCAATCATGTCAATGTTAAGTGTGTTTTATTATTTAGTGAGTGATCCCACAATATTGATTTACAATTTTTGGTTAAACTCAACATTGAATTGTTGTTTTTTTTAACTAGATTTTCACTTTCAGACACCTATAGCGGTTAAATCGTGAGGAATTTGAAGATAATGCAAACTAGTGATTTGTGACATTTTGTCTGTAAATTTTATATATCTTTTTTTCAATTTTTTTGGAATTAGATTGCACTTTTTTTCCATCTCCTTCAAAAACTAGTTTTTTTCAGTAAACACCATTTTTAAAGAGTGATGTTCATCGTACAACACATAATTTTTTTTCCATGAAAAATAATTTTTATTTTTTTTTAATTTAGATTTGTAGCTATGATATCTAGTGCTTCCAATTGGTTTTCTAGTGTTTTATTGAATTTTTTTTCTTAATCAAGTTTCGAAGTCAAACCAACTATAATTCAAACATAGACGGAACGTATAACACAACTTTTTTTGTATGTATCAAAATTTTATTTTATTTTTTTTGTTGGATCAAAGACTTCAATATCTGGTGCACTCATATTTTTCAAAAAAAAAATTATAATCTTCTATTTTTCCACATGTGGAGAACAAATAGCTTGATTTTTGGTGAAAAATATACATTCACAAAAAATAAAAAATAAATATAATAATCAAATTAAATTTATTTAAAATTATATTTTTTGGGAAGCTTATAATAAGGACTACATACTTACAAAAAATAAATTTTAAATAAATTCATTTGATCCCCCAAAAGGTAAATCAAAAATGGTTTTTTATTAGCATTTTGATAGGTGTAAAGGAGACTTCGTTTTAGGTATGGTTTAAAACTAGCGGGGTTCTATCCAAGGGGGTTTGATCTAAGGAGGGGGTTTGATCTAAAGTGGTTTGATCAAACCCTCTTCAATTGAAATCCTTCAAATGAAACTTTTTAAGGTTTAAATAATTATATTTTCTAAAAATATGTGATTTCAACAAAAATCAAAATCTCCCAGAAATTGTAAACCAACATTGTGGGATCACCCTAACTTTTCCAATAGATGATGAATTGCCTTTTTTTCATATTAAATTTGGAACAATTTTTTTTCCTCTCTCTAGACTAGATGGCCATGTGCTAGCAAAATGTTCTATCATGCTCTGTTATTCATTTGGTATCTCTATGAGCATAGATAAGAGCGACACCTATAATCTCTGTATTGATGAACAAAGGCTAAGAAATCATGCAGGACCCATTTGTGACTAGACTCACTTTTCTTTTATACAAATAAAGAATACTAGGCTAAGAAAAACTTCAATTCAATCTCTTGTTATTTTGTCAAATTTAATGTGAGAACATATTTCTTTCTTTAGATTTTTGCAAGCTTTGCATTCAAAAATAGTGCCCAATAACTTTGTATGTGCAATGATCTCTATGTGCAACTTGTGATGTGAAAAGTTAAAGAAATATTTATCAACTTGCATCAATGTCTACCAATTTTGTAGTGAATATAAATAGTTGTGTTGATCCTTTATTATAGTTTCTTCTTCTCTTTTGATCCACTTCATTGTTGCCGTAGATTTTTTATTTTTCTTTTCTAGACATTTAATTTAGAGATAGTGCAAAATAAAGTAAAAAATTTCAAAAAATTGTTGAATGACATCTATATCTACATATACGATACAATAATTATTTGTACCAAATTCATATTTTAAATCAAAACAATATATAAATTTATATTGTTATATAACTAACTAATTATGTAATAGTAAAAAACATTTAAATTAAATACCCTTATTTTACTTTCGGCATATCCCTTGAACCTCCTATAGGTGCAAGTGCTAGTTGTTACTTAATTAACATGATTTACAACACACATATGATCGTTATGGGTCATTTCTTACATCCACAAAAATAAGTACATTGCAAACACTACTTCAGTAGCTCTCATAGACTGGGGGGACTCTAGTCGATATTTACACCCTTTTGCACTTTAGTCTAGCTCAACCTCATGGGTAACCACCGCCACATATGTCTCTAGAATAACTTATCTCTTGACAATTGCAAGCGTCGAGTCATCTTGCAATCGCTATGGCTAGCCACCATAAAGCTCAAAGTGATCTTGGGATGAGAATCACTCATTTGGCCAACAAGTATTTCATCCTCATCCCCTCTCAAACTAATAGGTTTTTCATCCTTTGGTTTGTATAGATCCTTAAGTTTTCATCCTCCAACATGTTCATCTAAACATGAGTGCCCAAGAAAGTTCTAGTTAGGGTTTGGTGTATATTCAAAGATGACTTTCTTCTCAAGCTTCCAACATAAAATACCATTCATTGAGAGACCAAAATTGGAATGGATACTATTGGGTACTAAAGAAGTACTTAGATGGGGTGCCCATACCAACCAACATTATTTTCCTTTGAATTGTACCAAAAATATATGTCCACGTGCATAAAGAGGTAATTGGGAGGTATGAAAGAAGATAATTGGAACTTTTAACAACTTCCATCATTAATGATGTGAGGTTGATGCAAGAAGTTGGATCCACAAAATGTTGGAAGTATTTTTCTTGCTTTTTCAAAATTTGTCATTGTTGGATTGAAAATTTGAAGCACTTACATGTTTGAATTTTAAGAAAGTTCGGTAATATGAAATTTAGTATTGAGTCTAATTTCCAAATATTTAATTTATTCTAATATTTAGATGATACAAATTAATTTTTAATAGGCATGTATAAAAACCACTTTTTAAAAGTCACTTTTTTAGGACCATACAATGCATGTGTATGAACACCATAATTTGACCTAAATAAAAGTAATTTTCTAATTCCTTTTGGAGAAAGATGTGTAATAAAATGATGATTGATGAGCATATTTTTTATATTTTTTTCTAAATATTTTTTTATTAATTTGTTATTGGCCCTAATTGTTGTTTTTGAAAACCCTCATGTACGAACACCATAATTTGATCTAAACTAGTCATCTTTTGATTTCTTTTTATTATGAAGAGAACTATTTGTGGATTGATGTCATAATTTCTTTTTTTTTTAAACAAATAAAATTTATAATTTTTTTTAAAAGCCTTACATTTCAAGTTTATGGACCAATTTCATTAGAAATTAATTAAAAAATAGAAAACATAATTCAGTCATAAAAAAATTATATATTTGAAAACTAGACATCATGATCTATAATGGGTTTAATTTCATAAATCAATTCTGAAAAAAACCTAGTCAGCAATATTGCTAAATTCAGTTATTTCTCTTGATATTACCTTAGTCTTTTAGTTACAGGTCCAAGGCTAAGGGTTGGCTTACCAAACCTTTCTTGAGCCTAAAACCAAAGGAAAAGGCACTTTGGAAATTCAAACTATTTGGAAAATGAAATGGGTACCTATTTTGAAATGGGTACCCGTTCTATTTTAGAACAAGATCTAGAACGGGATTGCATTCTAAAATAGGACAGGTACCCATTTCTATTATAACCATTTTTTCCAAATTTGGCAAAAAATGACTTACCACATTTCTTCTACAACATTCTCTTTCTGGAGTACTGGCCAACAACAATATTTTTAATGACTTTTTATTCAATTTTGTATTGTGCAATCTCTTAACAAGGCATATTCTATTCAATTTTTTGAAGGATTCAATCACAAGTTGATTGTTCTAAAGTGGAATTAAGTACAAGGACTTTTTTCAAGAGGGAAAAAAAGGGTTTTTGATATATTCATATTTTTTTGTACTTCAGAGTTTATAGAACAAAGGATTTGCATATAGTTGTAGGGTAGGAAATTGTATACCTTCACAATTTCACACTATGTTTGGGTCCCTTAATTTATTGGACTTAATTAAGCTTCTAATTTTTCAAATTATGCATTCCAAAACCTTATTTTTCTCGTTTTCTGAAAGAAGAACCAATATTAAATAAATGCAACCAATAATTAAATCACCATGGAATATGAGTGTCCTGGACTTATAGGCCAAGATCATGGGCAAATGGGCCCTCTAAATGTGCTAGGACCCATTTAAAAAAAAAAATTGGTAGTCTTTTAATGATTCAAATTCAACTTGCAATTGTCGACTTTTTGAATCTAATTTTTGGGAAATTAGCTAAAACACCTATAAATACATAGTCTTTTTATCATTTGAAATCTAACACTCGAGGAAGAAAAATTCTAAGACACGTGATCAAGATATTCTATGAGAAAATATTATTGTCAAGAGCATTCAAGAGTAGATTTATCAGTCATTTGTTGTAGCAATCAATATCCTAACATCATGTCCAAGTTTATGTGTGTTCATGTCATCTTATGAAGGCTAATATGCATTGTTGATCCTAAAGAATCCAAGCATTTCAAGTATCCAAATCAATGAAGCAAAGCAAGATCCAATTCCTTTGGAGAGATGTGTTTGACATCAGTCCTCTAAGGGAAGCCATTGAAGGGTGGTGAGTTGTAGCAAGCATTGTTCATTCATCATTTCCTTCCTTTTTCATTATCTTTCTATCAAGGTTTAATTTCTAAACTAGGGTTTGAAGAAATGAAGAGATCTTAAAGGAGCAATTTTGCATTGTTGCATAAGTTGTCATCATTGTTGTCAAGCCACGTAAACTAAGTTGCAGAGTTTATTTCTGACTTTCCTACAGTGGGACATGTGTCAAATAAAAACTAATATTCGACATCAAAAGACCCTAGAAGCTAATCAAAACCCTTGTACAAAGACACATTCACCCATGGGAAAATGAGTCCTTGTAGGCACATCAAAAACAATTTTTTCGAGCAGGTTTGTTGTCCTCTGCACTTCCTAGATCCATTGGTAAACTGTTGTTTATGTCTATCAATTTTTAGGATCTTGCATTTTTAATATTAAGGCCAAAGACAACCCAGGTTCTTAGCATAGAGTGTTATAGCAAGTGAATTGAACAGATCAAATAGTGGTTATGTGGGTCATCCATCTTAGCAATCATAAGGATCAGGTGGACAGGGACAATAACCACCATAGTCGATGGGTCCTCCATCTCCTCATCCTGCTCCTGAAGGTAGGAGAGAGGGAGCTCCATGTAGATTATGTGTATTCCTTTATATTCTTATCTTGATGTATAGATGTATCAATGTAGACATATATTTTCTATGTATATATATTCATTAGCTATGGATAGCATCATGTACATATTTTTTTGATGTAGATATTGTATCAAACATTTGATGTATAGACTTTGTATCATGACATTCATTTTTGGTTGATATATATATGATATGATATTTTGAATGCAGCTATGATGATGGTGTTATGTGATGTATGTAATTATGGATGCATATGATGTTTCTATGTATATTTTCATGTTTTCATTATTTGATGATGTATGATTATGTATGGACATGATCATTTTTATGTATTTTTTATGCTATATATGATTCCTATGCAGGATAGATGATATGTGATTCTATTGATGGTTTGTGGATGCATGATGCGATGTCCATATTTTTGTGTATGTCATGATAATTGGATAGAAATGTCAATATGATGAGAAGAATAGAAGAATGGATGATTAGATAGATATAATGGAATGAGATAGATGAATGATTTTGATCAAATTCCAATAAATCTATGATCATTAGATAGATTCGAGATTTTATTAGATATACGATGAGATGGGATAGATGATTTTTATTTTGCTTTAGGTTATGCTAAATAATGTAGAGCAATCCTTATTTTGATATAGCAAGAAGATTCTATGCACCAAGGTATGAAGAACCAAGGGGGCATTGTATCTATTGCATAGACTTTGAATTTACAAACAAACAAGAGTATCCTTGTTCATACCTGACATACGAAAACCTTATTTTTATCATGTGAGAGAATGAAGCCATACAAGCAAGTAGACCAATACACAAAAGGTATGAACAACCTGATATAAAAATGTCATTGTATTTCTTGAGAAGTTATCCATATACATACACAAAAAGTATTCACCAAGGTCGTATTACAAGAACATCCCATAAAAATAGAAAAGGAAAGCAATGACTATGCCCCATTATGTATCCCTCTAGACACACTAAGATATTGAAGATCACAGTGGCTTTGATTGAGTGATGAAATAAGACAAAAGATAAAATCAAAAGAAAATAGCGACTAACAAAACACATCAATGCCATCATATCTCTTGCTAGAGATATTTTTTTAGTTGATATCTGAAATGATGCCTATTGTAGGAAAGATATATCCATTAAAGGCATTCATTGGATGTTGATTTTGATAATTTACATGAAGGCTTTGATGTTTGTTTTGAAATTGATCAAGACTTACAATTTCTTTGTGAATGTTTATGTTTTGATGATTGTTGTATTTTCTTTTGTTCACTTTGTCAAAGGTGATTGTGGCAATAGATTTATTATGGATGACAATTTATTGTGGATGGGTGATTGGTGATATTTTGTTTTTGAACTTTTGGAAAAATTTCAAATGTTGTTTTGAGATTTTTAAATTTTTTGAGGTTATTTTTGTTCTTTTGACATTTTTTGGGTTTGTTTTTGGATTTATGAAATATTTGGATATTTTGGGATTTATGATGTTATTTGGATGTTTTTGAGATTTCTAAATATTTTAATGTTTTTGGGATTATGGATTTTTTGTATGATGTCTAGATCACGACGTGAGCTTAGAAGACATATATTAGGATTTATTCCAAAGCAAGATCTATAAGTACCCACCCCCGATGCCTAGCAATGTATGGAATACTATGACCGGATGAATGGATGAGCATGATGGATGGATATGTGAAGGATGCCAAGGACTCTCCTGTGATAGGATAACATGTTCATATTGAGCATAATTGTTTACATAGTGCTAGATGTAGGTGATTGTATTGTATAAGATAAGATATGATCAATGAAAATGACCATGACAAGATTGTTGAAAGCAAGTTTGAAGTATATACCCCTAGTCTCTGTCAAGATCAAGATGGATTATGGAGGGTGGATGACAATGGATTGGATGGATCTTAGATTTATTATGGATGAAAGGGATAAAATGCGGGATTTAATATGGATGAGATAAGATGCTCCCAATTGGAATGGTACATGTAGATGCTCGATTCTACACATGACGCTTTTTTTCTAGGTTTTCATCATGGTACTTGCCCAAAGTGCCACCGAAGTGGTTTTCACTAGAGGACAATTTTTCTCTTTACTATTTCTTTTTGTTTTTTTTGTTTTTAATTTTTGAACCTTTTGGGATGATTGTTGATTATGTCAAACCACCCAGTGGTGTTGATGTGGATGTTGTTGTTATGATGTGCCAACGATGTCCTACTTGAAGGTTTTGATTTGCCAAGATACATGCACTTGTATATAACCCCTGAATTTTCTTGTAATCTTTGTCGATACCAAAGATGGCCTTATCTAAATGCTCGCATCACGATAGAATGTCATTAGATTCCTTATGATAAAGATTTTCTACCAAGACACGGTTAATGTGGGATCTATATATTCTGGATTTTATGATGAGGGATATGAGATAAAGATGAATTATTCGATACTTTGGATAGTGGGTCTTTTATTCTCCAAACTTGTGACATGATGAGAAATGAAATATAGATATGGAATTTTGAGTGGATTTATGACCAAATTTTTCATGCACTTTGTATGTCGATGTTGAAGGTCTATTTTAAATTGGTGGACACCTTTGATGGATGGAAGTCCCTTTATTATATTGCCCCATAGTTTTATTAACTAATGGAGTTTGATATGGATTATTTTCTTTATTTAGCTTCGGGATCCATTTTAACTTCATGTGTCCACCTTGACTTTTGGGTTGTTTTGCTTCAATGACTTGATCTTTTCTTTGTAAGGATTTTATTTTTGTTGGCCCTAGAATTAGTGGGTGGAAATATGTGAGGACGACGGTTTATGACATAGATGGTTGGAGTGTTGGCATAAATTTCATTATAAGGACTCTTCATGACTTTCATGTTGATGTTTGCATTAGATAAAGTTGCCCCCAGTATCATGGAGGTACCGTTAACATGATTAGGTTCCTTGATTGTTGAATAACTGATACCTTGATGCTTAGGATTGTCGGCAAACTGCATTGGTTCTAAAATACCCTATCCATGTAGGCTTGATCCTTTACCTTGATAGTGCATTCATTGACAAATTTTGTTGGCAATTGAACATGATTTATCTTGAAAACAAGGTGCTAGTATTTCTCTACACTTTTGGGAATCTACAAAGGTGGTAGTCTTCTCATTATTAAGAGGGCTTGATTTTATGAAGGAAAGTGATCCAAGGTTATAAGTTATAGGTTCTTCATCAATATGGGGGATAACTTATCAATCAATATCTTTTGCCTAAGTTTGAGATATCTTGGATTCTGGTTGTTCTTAAATAATGTTGGTGTTTCAAAGTTGATATAGAAACCTTCTTCATGGTCATTTATTGGAATATCACCATGAAGCACTATGAATTTGGCTATAGCTTCATCATTTATAAATATGTCTAGAGTGGAAGACTCTTGTTCTGGAGGAAGATCATCTTCGTGTCTAGTGGAGGCAAGTTTGTCATGGTTGGAAGTAGGAGTTATTGGTATATGGATATGGTCCTCTTTGTTGTGAAATCATGTATGGATTGGAAAATATCAATTAAATCATTGTAGTATTTTAGAGAGATGGAATCTTGATCTTGACTTATTTTAGAGCAACCTTCGTTATGATTTGGAATATGTTCTTGACATGAACCCTGGGTTGATGGTAGCATATGTCCATAGAAGACTCTTGGGTGCTCTCAATGAATTTGGATGACAAGATAAAGGCTTCTTGTGATGGAGCTTCTTCAATATGCCCTATCATGAAATTGAATGGGGGAGATATGTTATGATCCGAGACATATTTAATGCAATTATTTTGATGTGGAATATTACTAGACATTGGTGGATGGTTTTGATCCTATGTTAGAAAAGTATCTTGATAAATGTCTAATTTCTTATCCTATGAGCAATGAATATTGTTAATGTAATTGTCAGATCCCTGGATGTGTCCTACTACTTTCTCATAGGAATAATTGCCTTTGTTATAATTCCTTGTTTTATCAGAATCATTTCCTTTTTCATTGTTTGGCATTGAATTTTTGTAGATTCCTAGAACTTGATTTCTAGAAGTTCCTAGATGTTGATCTAAACTTACCTCTCCTTGATCAATAAGGTCTTGTATGATATGTTTTAGTGTCATTATACCATGCTAGTTTTATTTGTGGTTCTTCATGATTTCTTAACTAGCTTAGGAAGTTGGATATGTTTTAATTGAATTAATTTATTTAGGATTATTTCAATGGGTTCCCCTAAGGGAGTGAATGTTCTTCAAGGAGCATTGTTAGGTCTTGGAGGTAGTGGTTCTCTTGGAGGATTAGCGTTTTTGACATATTTTTTTTTGTTTGATTGAGATTGTGTGTTTTGTAGAACTGTTGCATTGACAACACCATCATTTGTTGCATTCTTATTCTTAGCCCATAGGCAGGGTTTGTCATTTGATCTTGATGGGTAATATTTATTTTCCTTGTAGATCCTCACTAACCCTTTAGTTATAAGAGCTCTCTCGATTGTGAGACCTTTTGCTATCAGTTTTTCAAATATAGTGGTGAATTGGATGTGTAAGTGAAAACCAATTTTTGTGTTTAGATTTTGAAAAAAAATGTCCACTTGTTTCTTAGGAATAGTCCATTTACATTTGCTTGCTTTATGTCTCCATCTTTGTAGAAAGGAAGTGAATATTTCTCCTTGGTTTTGTTTAACAATGTATTTCATTTAAAGTGACTTCATGTTCAAAGTTATAGGAGAAATGAGCGACAAACTTGTCTATAATTTCTTGAAAAAATTTAATTCTCGGGGGTAAGTGTGAGAACCATTTGATTTCCTATCCACCTAAACTTCATGGAAAAGGTGCATGAGATATGTATGATTGTAGGACACCTCCAAACAAGCTACATAAAATTACCATATGTGCTCTTATGGATCACCATGCCCCTTGTACTTTTCAAATTTAGGTATCTTGAAATTAGAAGGGAATGGTATCATTGTTATGCTCCTATCAAATGGGTAGGGACATAGATCTTGAAGAGTATATGATTTATTTATTGAACATCCCATCTATATATCATTAATTTTCTTTGCTAAGCTGTAGATTTGCGATGCTAGATCATGAGCGGGATTTTTTTTTGTTGGGTTGTATGTGTTGTATTGGGGTATGGTGGATGAATTGTATACCAAGTTTTGATTTGGAGGGATGTTAGATGACATGTCATATGTGTTGTATGAGATATGTTGAGGTTGTGGGTTTGTTTGATATTGAGTATTTTTTTGTGGTAGAACTGTGTCATATGGGTTGTATTGATGTTGTAGTATGATGTGTTGGATGCATTTTTTGATGTTGGTGGTTTTATTGTTATGTTTGTTGTTGTTGTTGTTGTTGTTGTTGTTGTTGTTGTTGTGCATATTGTTGTTGTTGTGGCATTTGGGGTATATTTTGTTATTTTTGGGAGATGTATTGATGGTTTTATACATGTTGTTGTGGTGTTGGAGGTTGTTATTGTGGTGTTGATTGATGTTGTTGATGTTGTTCAGGATTAGGTTCATGTTGGGGTGTTGGTTGATGTTGTTGAGGCGTTGGTTGGTGTTGTTGAGGTGTCGATTGATGTTGTTTAATGTTAGGGACAATCGGATATATGTTTTGTGAGGGGGAAGGTGTTGTAAATGGACTGGTCCCATAGTTTATTGTGTTAGGATTTTGGGGATTTGGAATGATTGGATTGGGTTGATTTCATGTGTATGTTGTGGATGGTTGGATTTTTATGTTTTGAATACCTAGGTTTGTTTGATTTCCTACACCTTGGTTGTAGAACAATGAATTTACATATTATATTGAAAATTTTAACAAATTTGCATTGAATGGAGGTACGATAGGTTGACTTGACACATTTTTACAAGAGGTGCTAGTATTTGTTGTATGACATGATGTACCAAAGGTTTGGTTTGATATGTAAGATTAGTTGATGTCATAACATGTGTAAGGGCTTGTTCCCTAAGTGTATTAACATCAAAATCAGCGGGTAGTTTGGCACATCCTTGTGCAAGTTTGAGCAAGTATTGATTAGGGTCAACCCATAACATAGCATCAAGTGCTCTTACAAGAGATGGGTCTTGTGTCATCTCTAAGAGTTGTTCAGGAGTATACTCTATGAACTCTCTAGGATTGAACTCGACACCAAGGATTCTTATGGTTGTTTCAGTAACACTTGTGGTAGTGGGTCCACTAGAACTACTAGGATTGGATTTCATGTTTTTCTTGTGTTGGGACCTTGTTATAGGCATACAACTTGTAGTGATCCTATGAGATGTGGCTCGGGTAAAGTTGGATGAGGATGATTTGAGTGGATGTTTTCTTTGTTTCAAGTTGGACTAGTAATGACACCTACATAGACTTGGATCAATATTTTTGGTGATTGGATGGGTGGAAGATATGAAAACTCCAATGGATAAAGTTTTGATTAGATCTCATTTTTTGATGGATGTTTGATGATAATCCTTGCTTGTCCTAGACTGATGAGTCCAAGCGAAGGAAGAGGATAATTAGGTTACAAACTTAGAGGTAGATGATGACTACTAAGCAAGCTAGCTCACAAAGATTTGATACTAATTTAACTAGGTGCTTGAAAATGATTGTTTTTCAAGAAAGAAGATAAACTAGAGGATAAGATGTGAGATCTAAATCAGTGACTTATGTCAAATGTTGGTTGCTATTTGGATGAGTTGTTTTGTTGGTTTGGTGAAGTTGATGTTTGATCCAAAGAACACTAAGATGTGATTAAAGAGGTCTAAAGTGAATGAATGAGATGAGATGGAGAGAGAGAATTTGGTGATTATGTTTTGGATGTTGGTGATAACTACAAGTTTATTTAAAATAGAACTTTGGTCCTAAAATGACTAATGATGGAACTTTGGAATCTAAAATTTTGAGAATTTTGGAAAGTTTTGACTGATATCCAAACATGTTGCTTGCAAAAGCATCGATTTAATTGGTCAGAAGTAGTGCATTGCCCCTAAGAAAAGTGACTAAAGTTTAAAAAAGTGATGATTTTGTTACATTCAAAAGCATTGAAGTGTTGATTCATGTTGATAGAGAGAATTTTTTGGACAAACGCATTAAGTTTCACAAAAGCACTTATATACAAAATTAAAGTGTCGATATGAAAAATTAGACGCATCAATATGCAATCAAAAGCGATAAAATACTATAGAAGTGTTACAAGATGGCAGTCAAACATGTCATTATGACTCAGAGACAGGGTTTTACAAATCAACCTAAATCAATCTAGGGGTTTGAATTTTTTTATTGTTTGAAGATTGATTTTTGTTTGTTTGATCTAGAAAGTGATAAAATACAACAAAAAATTACATGAAAGGACTAACTTCAAGGATTTTTTTGGATAGATTCACATGTCTTCTTCAATAAGAGCACACTCTTTGGTGTCATAGGTATTTGGATAATGAATACACACCAAAAATACACAACCTAGCTAGTAGTAGAACAAGTGTATTGAATTAGGATAAGCCCATATGTTGGAGCTCCACAATGAATGGGTGACTAGAGTATATGAAGGTCATGTACCACCTTCTCGCCTCTCACCTTAAAAAGGATAAAGTCCAAATCAAGGAATATCAATCACCTCAACAAGGGGAAGTACATGATGGGTTACTTCATGCATGATACTATATGTTGCATTATCCCAAGCTAATGATTAATAATCTTAAATACTATTAATAAACAAGTTTTGTAGTGGGAGATTGATGAACAATGAGCCTGTTTGTGGATGCTTAAGTCAAGGGGGTTCTCCCCTTTTCTCATCACTTATACATGTCTTGATGGAACAAGGGTCATGAGGCTTGGCTTAAAGGACATTGACCACACCTTGGGGTATAAATTTTGTTCTCCCCCCTTTATATACCCCACTTGAAAACATGGTTGAGGTCGACCTTGAGGTGATGAAATCCCCAAGTAGGCCTCCTACTTGAATTAAACGGTAGTGATGTTGTTCTATATTCCCAAGATCGTTCTTAAGAGTCATGAGGGAAGAGAATACATAGATAGTCACACCTAGGGTGTACACACAAATTGTAAACTAACCGTGCTTTTGATCTCCAAGATCACATGTAGTGCAAGGAGAGATCATACACATCACTAGCTTACTAGACACAAAAAATAAGTTCTTTTTTAGTGCACCAAATTCAAATATGAAAGTTGTTTTGTTCAATTTTAATGCACCAAATTCAAATGTGAAATTTGTGGGTTCAATTTTAACCACCAAATTGAAATGTGAAAGTTGTGGGTGTAGCGTTGAAAATTATCACCCTTGACAATTTCACACTGTTTTGCTTCCCCTTAAATTATTGGACCTAATTGAGCTCCTAATTTCATAAATAATGCATTTTGAGACTTATTTTACTACTTTTCATTAAATTCCAAGCATCAAAAAAATGCATTCAACTAATACTTTGTCCCTGAAACCTTAAATTTCAAAAAATAGGGCAAGGACAGAGACACCTTATGGCAGCAACGTCCCCCTATTTTGCTTGGCCCCAAATTTGAATATGTTAGTGTCAACATTTTATCATTTCCAATTCAAGTTGCAAATGTTAGGTATCAAGATCTAATTTGAAAGAAATTGAAAAAAACCCTATAAATACTGTGAACCCCTAAACCTGCATATGCACAAAGAAGTCAAACATTGTTAGTGTTAGTTCAAGGATGCATGCAAACAATGAGAGATTCCCCATAAAAATCTATTTATTCAAACTTAACTAGGAAATGAAGAACACAAGTAAATTTCAAATGAAAGACACTCAATCCTAATTAAGCTAATAACATGATGATTCCATGGGGGAATTGGTGCCAATGGTATGTTGCAATTGGCCCTTTCCCAATTCCTAATTGCAAATGTTGATTGATTGGAGAAATGGTCAAATCTCCAAAAGAGATTTGAGCATAACCTTGTTGCAAAATCTCAATGTGTTGGATGATTGGATGAAATTGGCAAAATTAGCTCTCAATGTGGAGAGAGTAACTTTGCATATGAGTTGTGGATGAAGATTGAGGAGAAGAGTCTCCAATTTATAGATTTCAATCTTGGAAGAATGAATGAAAATAAGCAATGTGGGATAAAAGATAGTTCAATGGCATTGTGCCACTTGTCCAAATGTGATTGGATGAGGAGTGTGCACGTTTTTGCCAATGTGCCAATAAATGCAATTAGGTGGCATTTCAAATTTGAGAAATGGCATGTTGAAGAGGGAAAAAGAATGAAATTAATGTCACTTGGCTCAAGGTCAAGGACATGTAAGAGGCTTTTAGTGCCTTGTTGGAAGGACCAAGTCCACTTGGACTTTTTGAATTCAAAAGAGGAATATTCCCTTTTTGATGCTTTGTGAGGGAAAATAGAGAATTTAGTAAATCAAATAAATTGATTTATTGTGCAACTTGCATTCTCTAGAAGATTTTAATGAAAGAGATTAACTTAATCAATGTTTTGATTAACTTAACGAAGAATTAGGTGATGTGACCATTTAGACTTAGATTTATGAATTAACTTAAGTCCAAAATTGAGAGGAAATGATTCATTAAATAAATGATTTGATTTATTTAATAAAGAAGGAATGTGTTAGATTAAATTAAATAAGGTTTAATTTACTTAATTTAATGAGAAGAATTTAGAGATTTTAATCAAATAAAATGATTTATTTAATTAAACAGCAATGTAGGGTTAATTAAATTAAACTGATTAATTTAATCAAAGGGGGTGATAGACTTAATCCAATAAACAGTGATTTATTGAATTATTGGATAGAAATTGATCTAAGAAGAAATGTTGTTAGTAATCGGGATCAGGTGTGCAAGAACGAACTTGTACATTTTTCATGTCTACATTTTGCCCCTCTTTGAAGCAATGTACTTGTTGCATTGATTCAAAGAATAACTGTTGTAATCGAAGTTCAAAATTTTATTGATTTTTAGATGCCCCACTGCTGCCCCAGCGGAAGGATATTGCTGGATATTGCCCCCTCGAGAGATCGGACGAAAATTTTGAATTTTTGGATGATCTCGCGAAAAAGATGGCAAGGTGCCTGCCAGGCCAGAAATGCCTTAGAATGCCTGAAAACTACTCTAAAGTGCCAGAAGGGATAAAAAACGACTCTCAGATGGACGAAAACGAGCTCAGGGGACGAAAACCCAAGCTGGAAGGTCAAATTAGGTCAAAAACCCTAATTTTTAGGCTTAAATAGACCGCGAGGGGTCATTTTCAATTCATTTTGCAATCTTAGCCTTTAGAAAACTTCAAATTTTAGCTCTGAGTTTGAGTGGAAATGGCGCAACGACAGCTTCCCAGGCACGTGATGGAGAGGGTTTGGACACATCAGCGGCCCGCCGGCGCAGGACGCGTGGTATGTACCCCTATCCGTCTTTTGATTTTATCATTTTACGTGCATTAAATAGGGTTAAGGGTTGGTTCAAAATGCGCGGTGCCATATGGCACCGCTGAAAGTCCTTTATCGCAACCGCGCAGTGCTATACTGCACCGCATATGCAAACTCCACCGCATGGGGCAGTTTGCAATTTGTCATTTAGCTGGCCAAAAGTCTGTCGTGTTCCATTCCTCACCGCGCGGGTCAGTTAGAAATTTAGGATTTGCAATAAACAGGACCGCATATGAAAAGTGCACTGCGCGGGTCACTTTGCAACCGAAAAAATGGCAAACTCCACCGCGGCGGTGCAGTTTGGAACTTTACAAACTGCGCCGCGCTCGCAAACAGCGCCGCACTTGCCAGTTTGAGGTAGATTTTGACTTTAAACTTTTTTTTTTTTGATGCGACCACCTTTCCTGTGTAGGAGGAGCTTGGCGTGCTCTACTCATGGGAGCACCGATGGCCAGTGCTTGGTAGATTAGCAGCCATGCCTGAGTTAGTTCAGGAGCACCTTGGTGCTATTGGCCTCTGGTATATTGCGTATGCCCCTCTTGTTCGGGCTCACCTAGGCATGCTTATAGCTTTGGCAGAGCGATGGCATAGTGAGACCTCTTCATTTCATCTTCCCACTGGCGAGGCCACCATCACACTTGAGGATGTATGGCGCATCCTCCAATTTCCCATTCACGGGACCCGAGTCATCTATGATCCAGATGCTAGCAGAGAGGCCTGTTACGGAGTGATGCAGATGGACATTATTGAGTTTTGCGATGGTCAGATTGACCTGGAGCTGTATCGTGACCGAGTGCATACGTATCGATTGAACATTGTTGCGATTATCTCAGGCCTTGTGGTACCTGATCGGCGGGGCTGATATTTCAGTCCAGGATGGGGGCTTGCATGGGATCAGATGGTCCATCAGAGGGAGTGCTTTGCCTAGGGACCAGTACTACTGGCGTCCCTTTACAGAGATCTTCATGAGTTTGTTTATATGGACAGCAGGTCCATTGGGGCAGGAGGCACCTTGATGCATGTGTGGGGATGGGAGAGGATCCCAGTGCTTCATCCAGACATTACCCTAGTTCCCCTAGAGACAAATGATCCCCTCGTTTGGCGGTATGGTGGGGCATTGATGCATTTTTCATTTACTGGCACGAGTGGTATTCCGCACTGGCGGCGAGTTCTCAATGAGATGAGAGAGTTCGTCTGGAGACCATGGATGGGTATTGGTCCGTGGATAAATGATGATCAACAGCTCTTCTTCGCCCGACAAGACAGATGGATGCAGGGGCGAGAGCATACCATGATTGAGAGGTATCTTCCAGACAGGGTTGCTCGTTAGTTTGGGGAGGTACAGGACAGGCCAGATGACCAGTATGTGGCCATCTTTGCCCACACTACTAGGGAGACAACATGGGGCCAACCCATTCCAGCAGACGAGGTAGTGTCCTCATTTAGGCAGCTTGTGGCTCGGCCATGGCCATATGATCAGGGGTCGGCAGATGTAGGAGTTACTGCAGCTTACAAAGCATGGTTCAAACCTCCCCTCAGGTTGACAGTTCCAGGTGCCATTGTCCCACGGTGCAGACGCAGGGGTCGAGCAGGTGGCAGGGGGCGAGGCAGAGCACAAGGTGGGGCACCTCCTCATCAAACACCTCCCAGGGACAGGGCTCAGCAGTCACCTACCTGAGCAGGAGATCAGGCTGGTCTGCCGAGGGTAGACCCTTAGCATCAGCCAGCAGGGCAGTCAACAGGACAGCCAGCAGGGCAGCCTGATCATCGAGATGTGTTGATTCAACAGTTGCAGGGGCAAATACAGATGCTGACTGTGGAGAGAGACTAGGCACGATCCGAGAGGGATCAGGAGATAGGACGACGATGGTAGTTAGAGAGTGCAACATCCTCATCTCGGGCCAGATCGATTTATATTCGGGATTATCGAGAGGCCATCAAAGAGGCCGAGTATTATCGGCATCATTATCAACAGGTGGTGCCATCAGACCGTAGGGTGCCAAACTTCTCATAGCAGACAGGGAGGCGCCCAGCAGAGGCACATGGTGAGAGACAGGATGGGGAGGGCAGCAGCCAGCAGGGCCCGCCCGCTCTTTGATTATTTATAGTTTTGCTTCATTTTTGATATACGGGCTGCAGTATTTTGGCTTTATTGTATTATGTATCCGATGGACACCTGATCCGATTTTGTATTATAACAGTGATTTTGATGATATATATGAGATGATTCACCCTTTTATGATGTACATGCAAATATGTGAATGCAAATATGTGATGTTGTGAGATGTTTCCTATTTTTATGGTTCATGTGATGCAGTGTATGTAATGAATGCATTTCTTTTTGTATTTTTCGTGCTTTAAATGATGTAATGCATATTAATGATGGTAATGGATGCAAATAATAATGGTAATGGTGTAATGATGTCTTAAGATGCTTAGAATAACAAATTTATATTATTCCTCATAACTTAAGATCTTGATATGATGCAATGCTTTTTAACTATTTAGTGGATGCAGGATGTATGCATGGGCGATGTTTTGATTACTGTTATAATACCATGTTAGTGTGAAAAGAAGGTAGAAGAAAATGAGTTAGTGAGGATGATGGTGGTGATTTTTTCATTTGCATATAGGATTTGAGATTTTCAAAGGGTCAATTGCGTTATGTTGGATAACACACATAGGTACGATGCATCGAGGTATTAAGAACCAGGATGGCGTGGTACCTAGTGTGATGGAATTTGACTTGACAATCAGATAGGAGTGTTCTTGTTCACACTTAGCATATATACTTTGTTCAAGATATAGTTCAGACATTCTAAATATCTCGGGCCAAAACACAAGAAAGCAAGCTTTCCTATGTGGTCAACAAGATACCTAAAATATTGTCCCTATAAATCGAACAAAACATGTACAACTAAGTTATTTTACAAGAGTATCCCACAAGCATAGCAGATAAAAAAGATAATTATCCTTGCCCCATTCCTTTCTCTCTAAACCTGTTTTGTTTAGGCATCATCGAGAGGTCCTTGGAATGAGCGCAAAATAAGATAAGTCAAAAAGACCAAAATAAAGTAAGCAAACAAGCTAATGTTCTTCGTACCGCTAGCCAAGACTAACTACTGTGAGGGTTACCTAATGCTTATGCCCATCGCAGGAAAGCTTCATCCTAGGACATGTAGTGATCAGGGTTTTGGTGAGACTGATTGGGTGACAAGCTATTGATACTCTGAGGTGACTAACTTGCTTGCTTACTGCTCTAGACTTGAGACTCTGACGATTAGGTGCTCACTTTGGAACCTACTATACTTGGTTCTGACTGACTCACCAAAGGGTGAAGGCGATGATTGATTTTATTATGAGTGAGACGATCACAGGTGAAAGCGAGATGAAATGGATGCACCATTTTGGATTTTCAGATATTTTGAGGCTATTTTTTGGTATTTTCATATTTTTCAATGTTTTTGGATTTTCAAGATTTACGATGAGTAAACTAACCTAAAGACCTATCCTAGGGGTCTCGGGAGTTGATCCATAGATTAGCCTTGCCTATGTTATACACGCAGAGACCTACGTAGTTCGACTGACGACAAATTTGACTTAATGAAAAGATGGATGGGCAAACGGATTGCCAATGTGACGGACCCCTAAAGGACTGACCCTAACCTTCTCGGGGGATGATCAAAGATCAACCTTGCCTACGTTCAAGCTCAGAGATGACGTAGTTCGATAAGGTGGAAGACTGACAAGACTAAATGATGAATTTTTGATGATTTTCTGATATTTTGACATGTTTTTGGATTTTTGAATGATTTGGATGTTTTAGGATTTTCTGATGGATTTTGAAAAGATCACGAGAATGTACACGAATCTGATCCGATGTTGCGAGAACGTGCCCCCAGTGTGGTGCGATAGACTACTTCGATAAAGGCAGGACAGACTGACCTTAGAAATGCCAAGTAGTTCCATAGTGCAGGCTATGGTATGGATGTGAGCGGATGAGTGGATAAATGAGTGATGGAATGAGTCATGCAAATCCTGGTAGATGGGGAGGGTGCTTTATTTACACTTGGTGCATGTTTGCCAGGTTTTCACCAAGGTACTTATCCAAAGCGCCACCGAAGTGGTTTTCACTAGAGGACGAAATTTTTCTTTTTACTATTTTCAATCCTTTTTTTTTTAAATTTTTTTTGTTATCACCAAGACACCTGTTTGCCAGGTTTTCATCAAGGTAACCATTTTTTCAGGACTTTTTCCGATTGCTTTTGTATTTTTTGGTTCTATACCTTGCAAGATTTAGGCATAAAACTTTTTGAGGTGTGAACTGTTCATGGGCTCCTGCAGAGGCTCGCCTTTTGGTGTTGCTAGTTGATATGCCCCTGATGTGTAACTTGCAATGATGACAAAAGGTCCCAGTCAGTTGGGTTCAAACTTTCCCTTCGTATATGGATTTGGCACGTTCTTTTGGTTTTCTTTTAGCACGAGGTCACCAACTTGGAAAGTGCGTTGTCTGATCTTCTTGTTGTAGCTCCTTTTTAGGTGATTTTGGTACACTTGTAGATGATTAAGGGCATCCATGTGCCTTTCATCTAGTAATTCCAGCTCATTGAGTCTTGTGACCTTGTATTCCTCCTCTGTGATAAGATTTTGCAGTGATATCCTTAGTGATGGGAGCTCGATCTCAATGGGGAGTATGGCCTCTGATCCATAGACCAGGGAGAAGGGGGTGGCGCCTGTTGGCGTGCGGATACTGGTGCGGTAGGCCCATAAGGCAAGATTTAACTGTAGATGCCAGTCATGACCAGAGTCATTGACTGTTTTCTTAAGGATTTTCAAAATGGTTTTATTTGTAGCTTTTGCTTGGCCATTGCCTTGTGGATAGTATGGAGTGGAAAAACGGTGTTGGATTTTGAATTTTTCACACAACTCACGGACATCTTGATTTTTGAAGGGTGTCCCATTATCAGAGATAATGGATTGAGGAACACTGTATCGGCAAATGAGGTAATTCAGGATGAACTTGGATATTTGTTTTCCCGTGATGTAGGTCATGGGAATTGCTTCGACCCATTTTGTGAAATATTCAATGGCGGTGATGATGAACTTATGGCCATTGGATGAGGTGGGTGATATTTTACCAATGAGATCGAGCCCCCATTGTGAAAAGGGCCAAGGTGTAACAATGGGATGCAGTTCTTGAGCTAGTGCATGAATAAGGTCTCCATGCTGTTGGCATTGCAAGCATTTTTTGACAAAATTGTGCGCCTCTTTTTCCATCGTCGGCCAGTAGTACCCTGTTCTTAGCAACTTTTTAGCCAAGGTCATACCACTTGAGTGTGACCTGCACGTACCATTATGTACCTCAGTTAGAGCAGTCAGGGCTTCCTCGGGTTTTAAACAACGCAGCAGGGTTCCGTCGATACTCCTACGGAAGAGGGTTTCTCCTAGGATGACGAATCGTGAAGTCCTTTTGATGAAAGTGCACTTTAGGTTCGAGGTGATGTTAGTGGGGAGGATTCCTAACTTTAGGTAGGTGTATATATCATGATACCAAAGATCACTGAGACCAACAAGTTCACATGCGTATTCTGACTCTGGTACCTCGAATGTGGGTACGAGAAGCTGCTCTACGAGGAATTCATGTTTCGAGACGTTACGAGGGATGTCGAGTAAGGATCCAATTGTTGCCATTGCATCAGCCGCTCTGTTGTTTGTCCTTGGTATCTGCTCAAATGTAATGTCGATGAAAGATTCTTTGAGGCTTTCTACCACCTTCTTATATGGTGCAAGCTTATCATCCTTGGTTTGGTATTCACCGTTGACTTGGTTGATGATAAGTTGCGAGTCCCCATAGACTTTTAGTGCCATGATTCGCCATTGTGCTGCAATCTTGAGACCTATGGTCAAAGCCTCATATTCTGCTATATTGTTAGTACAAGGGAATGCCAGCTTGTATGATCTAGGTATGCAGTCTCCTTGCGGCGTGATGAAAAACATAGCAGCTCTTGATCCATGTTGTGTGTGAGAGCCATCAAAGTATAACTTCCAGTGGTCCGCTGCACCAAGGTTAAAAAGGGACTCATCTGGGAATTCTGATATGAGTGGGTTATCTGTGTAGAGGGGAGCTTCTGCCAGCTGATCCGCAATGACTTGTCCTTTTATGGCTTTTCATTCTACGTACTCAATATCATGTTCAGACAATATCATTACCCACTTAGCCATTCTACCTGTAAGTGCTGCTTTTGACAATAGGTATTTTAGAGGGTCTATTTTGGCAATCAACTTGATTTGGTGTGCTAGCATGTAGTGTCTGAATTTCTGAGCCACGAATACCAGTGCTAGGCAAGCTTTTTCTATTGACGTGTAATTGAGCTCATGTCCCACCATTGTTCTGCTGATGTAGTAGATAGCCCACTCGGTTCCCTTTTCATCATGTTGGGCTAAAAGGGCCCCCAGGGCAGCTGTTGTTGCAGAGATATATAGGATTAATGATTTCCCCACAATTGGTGGCATCAACACGGGTGGTGTAAGTAGATACTCTTTTATTTTGTTGAATGCCTGCTTGCATTTGTTGTCCCATCTGAAAGCTACTCCCTTGTGAAGTAGGTGTGAATAGGCAATCTGTTTATCTGCCAATTGTGCTATGAATCTTCAGATGGACTGGAGTCTTCCTTGCAATCCTCTTAGTTGTTTCAATTTCCTTGGTGCTTCCATTTCGAGGGTTTTTTACCTTTGCAGGGTCCACCTTTATTCCTCTCATTGAAACTATGTATCCTAGCAACTTTCTTGATTGTACCCCAAAGACACACTTCTTCGGGTTGAGTCTAACCTTATATTGTTCGAGCCTGTCAAAGATAGCACTTAGAGTTGCTATATGGTCTTGTCTCTTTTTTGATTTAGCTAGTATGTCGTCTACATAATCTTTGACTATTTTATGGATCATGTCGTGGAAGATTAATGTCATGGCTCTTTGGTATGTAGCTCCTGCATTTTTCAACCCAAATGGCATTACGTTCCAATAGTAGGTGCCCCAAGGACATGTGAATGTTGTCTTGTGTTGGTCTTCTTTTGCGATCATTATCTAATTGTACCCCGAGAAGCCATCCATTAGGGAAAGCATCTCATGTCCGGCAGTCATATCCACTATCATGTCAATGTTGGGTAGTGGAAATTTATCCTTGGGACATGCTTTGTTTAGGTCTCTGAAATTAGTGCAGATGCGAATGCCCCCTTTTGGTTTTGAGACTGGTACGAGATTAGATACCCATTTTGGATAGTCGATCGGGCGTATGAATCCAACATCCAGAAGTTTCTGCAGCTCAATTTTTACAAGCAAGGCTATTTGAGGGTGCATCTTCCTTAGCTTTTGTCTGACTGGTTTTGCTTCGGGGTAAATGGCCAAATGATGTACTACCACTTCAGGGTCCAAGCTTGGCATGTCTACATAGGTCCACGCAAAATTTACCTTTCTCTCCTTTAGGAAAGCTGCCAATAGTTCTTGTTCTTCTTCTAGGAGTGATTCTGCATAGAAGGTAATTTGTGGTTCTGATTATGTTCCTAAGTTGACCGGGTTGCACTGTTCTGCCAATACTGTTGACTTCTCCTAGTGTAGAGCAGTAGGGGGGAGATTGAATCCTTCATCCTCTGGTACCTCAGAGAGGTTTTTACCATTGGATGCGTCCTTTATTTTTACTATTTTATGGTTAGAGAGTGCCACAGTGTGGTTTTCACTCAATAACTCTGAGCTTATTCTCGATCTTTTTCTTTTGCGAGTGAAGGACTCAATCATCTCCCCATAGTATGCTTGTGTGTCTAGAGTGATATCAAATCTTGTCTTGTGATCTCCATATGGAACAGTATCCCTTAGTCCCATGAATTCTGAGAGAGCCTCGTCGTTTTCGAACGAGTCTAGAATTGGCGGTCCCCGTTGGTCGTGATCAATGAGTTGGGGGTACACTAAATGGATTTGGTGGGTTCGTTGGATTGGCTCAGTGAGTGAGGCACTAATCATCAGTAGGGTGGAATCTTCAAAGAGCCTAGGTAAGCCACCTATGGTGTCATCATCGTCACTACTACTACAAACATCAGTTATGTCAAATGTGAAGTTATTGAGAGGTAGGCCTATGGACATGGGTAATCTAAGGTTAGTTGCCGAGACCCGAGGAGAGGACCTGACTGCCCTATTAGGAACATTTCTGCCATGCACGGTTATACTTGGAGGGGTACAGCCGAGGCCAAGGTTTCGCATTCTTCTTTCTACAATGATGGGCTCCAACCGTCCATCACTGTTTCTTCCTAGGCTTTCATTCCTATTATAGCCCATGCCGAACATCATTTGTAACCCTCTGTTTGTTTCCTCCATGGGTAGGGTGGGAGTGGGTCTTTCATCTTGGTACAGATTGTTTGTGATGTCCTCCTCATCCACATTCTCCCAACTGAGATCCCCCCAACTGTGGAATCCAATGGGTTCCATTCTAGTGTGAACAGGTGTTTGAATCAATTGTGGTTGCCCATGTGACCTAGGAGATTGTGGTAACTCTCCTACAACAAAAGCGTTTCTCTTCATTCTATAATCACTGCATCCATTGTCCTGTATCATGTTCTTGATTTCAGATATCTCGGGGATGGTGGGTGTCTCTGTCGCAGAAGTGGAGGCGAGATTAGCTGGGTCCATGTATGAAGTGGAAGGTCCTTCATCATTTTTAGGTACTTGAGGGATTTTGTAAAACTTGGCTTCCAAGTTTTTGCAGTAGGCGAAAGGTTCGGGATCCCCATGTATAGTAACCTCTTCATTTTGATATGAGAATTTAATGCATTGATGATAGGTTGAGGTCACTGCCTTCATTCCGTGTATCCATGGGCGTCCTAAGAGGATGTTGTATGGTAGATCAAGGTCAAGCACTTGGCAAGTTGTTTCCATGGTTGCTGGCCCCACTTGGATGGGGATATTGATAGTGCCCTATGACACTCTTTCCTGATCATCATATGCTCTTATCGTGATGCTTTTATTCTTATTGATGGAATCCTCAGCAAATCCCAATTTCTTTATAAGTTTCAGAGAACAAATATTAAGGCCTGCACCTCCATCTACCAGGACCCTTTTGACTTTCCTTTTGTGGATTAGGACTTGGAGGTGGAGTGCACGATTATGAGATGGATGTGGAGGGAAATCTTGGTCAGAAAATGTGATGAGGTTTGGGGTAATGATGTTACCCACCATAGCCTGGAATTGCTCTGTGTCAAGGGTGGTAGCAACGGTCGACGCAGCTAGTGCTTCATCCAGGATCTATCTATGGGCGGCGGATATTTTTAATAATTCCATGATGGAGATTTGTGCGGGTGTTCTTTTCAGCTGGTCAATTACATTGTAGTCATAAGGGACGACCTTTATGTTGGTAATGGGGGTCTTAGCAGGTGCCCCGACAATGGTAACTTTTCTGCCTCGTGTGGTGACTCCACAGTCATTGTTGGCTCCCTTGATATTTATAACAGTGACCAACTCGTCGACACATCTGACTATCTCCTCATATACTAGATTAGCACTAGCATACTTTTGTTTACCCTTATTATTCCCTTGGTTGTTTCCCTGGTTGTTCCCTTGGTTATGATTCGGCATCGGATTAGTGTAGATTTTCAGATCTTGGTTTCTGGTCGGCTGCTTGATTTTGATGACCTTATCCTCGATGAGGTCTTGGATGATATTCTTGAGTCTCATGCAGTTGGCGGTGGTGTGTCCTTTGACTTTGTGGAAGTCACATAGGAGATTCTCGTTGTACCACGGCGGTTTGGTCATGGGCTCCGTGTATTGTTCGGAGTTAGAGATCTTGATTAAGTTCTCCTTGACCAATTTTTTCATGATCGACTCAATCGATTCGCCAAGGGCTGTGAATTTCCTCTTGGGGGGAAACTTATTGCGAGGAGGTGGTCCTCCTTGATTACCCACATTGTTGACTTGGCTGGTGGAAGGTGGTTGTGCCACTACCGCATTAGTCTGCACATTATTATGATTATGATTTTGCGGTTGATGATGGTTTTGGGTATTTTGCTTAGGAGCACTGATGACTACCTTAGCGTTGACCACGCCGTTGTTCATGATATTTTTGTTCCTCGACCATGTTCGAGGTTTATCATTGTAGTTGTTAGACGGGCGGTTATCCTGTGGTGGATTGAATGTTGGTGCGCCTTCTCGTGCTGTAAGGGCTCTTTCAATGTTGAGCGTCTTTGGAATTAGTTGGTCGTATGATGTGATGCACTACATTTTCAAGTAGAACGCCAAGGTTGGATATGATGGTGCATACTTGTTGTTCTTCTGGCATAGTCCACTTGCTCTAATTGGCCTTGGATCGCCATCTTTGCAAGAAGGATGCGAATAACTCTCCTTTTTCTTGTTTGAGTGCAGATAGTTCTTCTAAACTGACATCTGCACCCATATTAAAAGCGTAATTTTTAAGGAAAGCCTCCACTATTTCCTCGAATGTTTTAATGCCCGTGGGTAGGCGAGAAAACCATTCCATAGCTGGACCAGTCAGGCTTCAGGGGAAGAGCCGCATTAGATATGTGTCATCATATGCGACTTCCATGCAGTGCACGTGAAATTCCCTGTCGTGGTTTTCAGGGTTGCCCGTTCCATTGTATTTATCAAATTTGGGGATCTCGAATCCCTTTGGAAATGGTACCATGGTGAGACTTATATTGAATGGATAAGGGCACAAGTTGCCTAGTGTCCTTGTGGTTTTTCCTGCTTGCACGTCCAACACTTGCTGCGAGAGCAGTTTGATTTGTGTTGCGACGTCTTTGCTTGGATCGGGGGGTGGGATGAATGAGTTATAAGGCGTTTGGGGAGTGCGCGTGGTGGGAGGAGAATTGGTGGGTGTTTGCTATAAGCTTGGCTGTGCGTTTAAGGCTTGTTGGTAAGCCTACATTTGTGCCAACAACACCTATTGTTGATCTTGCTGTTGTTGTTCCAATAGCGCTTGTTGTTGGTCCATCTGCTGTTGTTCCCATGAAGCCTGCTGTTGGTCAAATTGTTGTTGAGCTAGTAACGCTTGTTGTTGGTCAAGCTGTTGTTGCGCCAACAATGCTTGTTGTTGGTCGAGCTGCTGTTGTGCCAATAAAGCTTTTTGTTTAGCTTGGTGCTATGCTTGAAAGTCTCGCAGGGCTTGTTGGTAGGCTTGCAGGTGGATCGCTTGTAATTGCACTTGGTATTAAGCTTGTGCCTGCTGATGGGCTTGAGCTTGGGCTTGCGCTTGTGCTTGTGCTTGTGCTTGAGCTTGAGCTTTGGCTTGAGCTTGCGCTTGGGCTTGAGCTTGAGCTTGAGCTTGCGCTTGGGCTTGGGCTTGCGCTTGGGCTTCAGCTTGCGCTTGAGCTTGCTGCTTTTGCTATAATATTTTTTGTTGGTTGGCTTTTTGGAGGGTTTGGATTAGAGTGGTGAATGAATTTGTTGTGTTGGATTTCGGTGGGATTGGTGGTGGAACAGGGATCACGCCAACTATCATGGTAGGTGGAGGGATTGTGGTGGTGATTGTGATTTGGGTTGTCGGAGGGGTGTTTGAGATGATTGGCCCTTGATGAGGCATGATTTGGGAGACTTGAGGGCCAATGGATGGATTTACCGTATTGATAGGAATAGTTGTGATTTGCTGTGAGGATATGGGCAAAAGAAGCGGGTTCAAAGTGGTGGTCGGATTGCTTGGATTGGAAAAATTTTCAATGGTCAAAGGTGGAAGACCTATTCCAGGAGGCGATGCGGATGCGAAAGGAAGCAGGGAAGGGATGATGCACCTATTTGGAAAGAGAAAGGATTGATAGCTTCCGTCATTCCAAGCAAACCAACTTCCTCATGCAGTGGGGGAGTTGGTATGTTCAATTGATAAGTTGGTGTGGCATGAAATGAGGATGAACTAGTGGGATTATGAAATGTGAGTGGGGCGTATGGGTGAGATGGGTTTTCCAGAATAGATGTGGCTTGTGTGGGGGTGATGATTGCTTCTTTATTAGCCACAAGGCAATGATTTTGCAATTCTTGGAACATGGCACTCCCCTTGTTCACATTCGGGGAGGTTGGTGTGATGATTGATGTGGTGCAAGGTACTTCTTGATTGATGTTTGACAATGGGGATGCATCTCCACTAGTGCCTATGTTAAGGTCGGGAGGGGGCATGACCCCTCCTCTTGCCATTGAATTTATGTATTTGAACATAGCACTAACAATTTTATGGTTCTCGGGATTTTGAACCATTTCCATGATTTCATTTGGTGTCATCCCGATGTCTTCATTTGTGCCATCCCCACGATGACTCTCCTCTTGAGGATTTTGTGATGATAAGGGAGAGTTGCTTGGGGGATTGCTTGATTCTGCTAGGTTCACTTCGGTGTTTAGATGACTCATGTCCATAGAAGTTGATATTTCTCTGATATTCTCCATGTCCTTCTTGTGTTGAGATCTTGTTTGGACCATAAAAAATAGGGATTTGTTCGATCCTAATCCTTTAAGTCCAAAAAGAGAAGAACTAGGGAAGCTAAAAGATCAAAGATGGTGATGATGGTGATGGGTTAAAACGGATGGGAGGAGTGAATGAAACCTTTGGAAAACTTTTTGAATGTATGTGTTCAACTTTGAAAGGGCTTTTGATTTGATTTGATTGTGATAATTTGACTAGATGCGTTAAGTCAAACAAGATTGTTGTGAAGTTTTTTTCCCTAGGAAGTTGTGTTATCCTAAGGGAACTTGCACAAATGGATGAATTGACAAAGTGTGTTATTCCAAATGTGATTGAGAACCAATAGACTTTAAGAAGTTGTGTTAACTCAAAGAAAAATGTCCAATGATTTAAGACTATGTTGGCTAAGTGTGTTAAGCCAAGGTATGATGATGTTGATTTAGCCCTGTAAGTTTAGCGTGATGATTGATTCTAGAGTTCTCGAAAAGGTTTGATGATGAAATGAGATTTGGTTGATGGAGGAATGGATGAGAATGACAACTTTGATCTTGAACCCTAACCTAGATGCGACTCTCTCTCTACAAAACCTTGGTATTGAAGAACATGCTAGACTTTCTATGGGAGAAATGCAAACCTTTGAAAACGTTCAGGATTTTGTTGACAATAAAATGCATACAATGTGGGATTGTTCCTTGAGGCTTTTTTGTAGAAATTGTATACAATTCTCTCCCTTACTTCAAGGAGCATCTCAAGGCATTCTTCACGGATTTTTAGACTCACTTTCTTGAACTTTGGCTTTGGGATTTTAATCTTGCGAGAAATCATTGGAAACAACACATGTAAAGTTCAATTTGTCTCTTTATCTTGGTTAAATGAGGTTCTTTTCATCCAAGACACTTGCTTGCTTAGGTTTTCAAACTATATGTCTAGTGTCCCATTTTCTTTCTCATCCCACAAGGTCCTTTGTGTGGAAATCGAGGAAAATAGGGCAAAAGTTCCCTATGTTTATCCTTATTGGAAACAAATGATGGTAGAGCTTGTACACTTAGAAACCTTTAGGAATGTGATTCCTAGGGAAAGCAAGAGTGGGAAAGTTTGTCAATAGGTATTTGTTTCCCAAAACGTGTTTGAAATTTCAAGGTTTTTTGTGTATGTTCGTTTTTCAAAATGTTTTGAAGATCAAGCAATGTGTTTTTTTCCCAAGCACTTTTACACTCCTAGGTTGATGAGACAGTACCTTGTTAGGTTCCCATTTGGATAAATCCAGCTGTGCATATCTTGTGTGAATGGCTAAATGCTTGACCACACTGGCTCCCCTCCATGGCACTCACTTATTCGGGTCAGCCAAGCATTAGTACCCATGAATCTCCCATGGCATACTTTCCATTTCCACAACAAGACCACATGTTATGTGGGGCGGCTTCAGAGGACATGACCTCTTGCACCAACAAGATAGATAAGGTTTTGGCCAATTTGTAAACAAGGGTTCTAATTCGGGCATTTCATTCGTGGGGGATTATCCAACGTCGGCGAGAGTCCATTGCTGTCCATCTCATCGGAATAATCCTCGTGATATTGGCCTTTGTTCCAATATCCACACTTATATCCCGGGTGGAAGTCGCTTGGCTTTAGCGTGTTCCCGGTTGGGTCGTTCCCTTGGGTGATTACTTTTTCCCACAAGGCAGGCCCTCTAAGATAAACAAAAGCGAGCTAACATATCCCGTCGTTCACACAACCCTTTTTGAAAAACAAAGGGGAGAACCTCTGTAATATATCGTGCTCACACTCGCATGTTTTGTTCAATTTTAAGTGTCCAAATCAAATGTGGAGGCAATCTTTTCGATAAGTTAATATCACTAAAAATGCTTTTGATTCTCAAGATCGCTATAAAGCACGAGAGAAGTGCATAAGCATTTTAATGATGTTAATTTGTTAAAAAGTTTGCAAAACATAAAAGACACATGTTCAATTTTATCCTTCAAAGCAATGATGAGTTCATTTTAGAAGCACCAAAATGAAATATGAAGTTTTCCTTGTCCAATTTTAAATCCAAATTGAAAACTAGTAAGTGTCTAAAATTCTTTTTAGCCCCTTGGCAACTTTAAAAAACAAAGTTTGTTTGTTCTTTTTAGATCCAAATGAAAAATTAGTAGCCTAAGGTCAAAGATTTTAACAAATTTTCAAGAAGTTTTGAAAAACACTTAAGTGTTTAGAAACACTTTGCACAAGATGAACATGAAAAAAATTAAACATTTTTTAAAGCCCAAAGTAAAGTTATTTTTCCTAAGGCCAAAGATTTAAAAAAATTTCTCAAGAAGTGTTAAAGAACACTTTTAGTGTTTAAAAACACTTTGGGTTTGTAAACATGATGTCATAATGACTCCCTCCTTTGCTCCAACCTGCAAAATGACAGTAAAACAAAGAGTGAAAAAAGGAAAAAACAGCAAATCAGGTTAATATTTAAAAAAATATTCAAATTTTAAAAAAAAAAGACTGATCCCACGACGGAGTTTGTCAAATGTGGTGCTCCTTAACGGGTGCAGTGCTGCTTAAAAAACATAGGCAGTGCTATACAACGCCGCGTAGTCGACTGTATGCAGTGCTCTGCAGAAACAGAGATTGCGAGTGCGGCGGAGTTTGGCATGCGGTGGAGTTTGGCAGCGGTGATGTTTGGCAAAATTTCAAATTTGATGAGCGGGAAGCAACTGCGGTGCTATATGGTTCCATGGACTTCGGAAGGTGTGGTGCAATATAGCGCCACGTATGAGGCCGCAGTGTAATACAGTACCGCGTGTTTGATACGCGGTGCAATTTCCTATGTATGAAGAAAAACGTGAAGAAAACCGCAGAAATTTGAGGAAAAATGTGTCAAAAAGCTTCAAGCCCTCCTCCTAGCGCCAAAGTGTGAACCCCTAAACTTTCATATGCACAAAGAAGCCAAACATTGTTAGTGTTAGTTCAAGAATGCATGCAAACAATGAGAGATTCCCCATAAAAATCCATTTATTCAAACTTAGCTAGGAAATGAAGAACACAAGTAAATTTCAAATGAAAGAAACTCAATCCTAATTAAGCTAATAACATGATGATTCCATGGGGGAATTGGTGCCAATGGTATGTTGCAATTGGCCCTTTCCCAATTCCTAATTGCAAATGTTGATTGATTGGAGAAATGGTTAAACCTCCAAAAGAGATTTGAGCATAACCTTGTTGCAAAATCTCAATATATGTTGGATGATTGGATGAAATTGGCAAAATTAGCTCTCAATGTGGAGAGAGTAACTTTGCATATGATTTGTGGATGAAGATTGAGGAGAAGAGTCTCCAATTTATAGATTTCAATCTTGGAAGAATGAAAATAAGCAATGTGGGATAAAAGATAGTTCAATGGCATTGTGCCACTTGTCCAAATGTGATTGGATGAGGAGTGTGCAAGTTTTGGCCAATGTGCCAATAAATGCAATTAGGTGGCATTTCAAATTTGAGAAATGACATGTTGAAGAGGGAAAAAGAATGAAATTAATGTCACTTGGCTCAAGGTCAAGGACATGTAAGAGGCTTTTAATGCCTTGTTGGAAGGACCAAGTCCACTTGGACTTTTTGAATTCAAAAGAGGAATATTCCCTTTTTGATGCTTTGTGAGGGAAAATAGAGAATTTAGTAAATCAAATAAATTGATTTATTGTGCAACTTGCATTCTCTAGAAGATTTTAATGAAAGAGATTAACTTAATCAATGTTTTGATTAACTTAATGAAGAATTAGGTGATGTGACTATTTAGACTTAGATTTATGAATTAACTTAAGTCCAAAATTGAGAGGAAATGATTCATTAAATAAATGATTTGATTTATTTAATAAAGAAGGAATGTGTTAGATTAAATTAAATAAGGTTTAATTTACTTAATTTAATGAGAAGACTTTAGAGATTTTAATCAAATAAAATGATTTATTTAATTAAACAACAATGTAGGGTTAATTAAATTAAACTGATTAATTTAATCAAAGGGGGTGATAGACTTAATCCAATAAACAGTGATTTATTGAATTAAAGGATAGAAATTGATGAAATGTTGAGAAATTGATCTGAGAAGAAATGTTGTTAGTGATTAGGATCAGGTGTGCCAAAATGAACTTGTACATTTTCCATG